>JAQZBX010034330.1:0-25033 GCA_029593785.1 Cabassous unicinctus
TAATTCTTTGTACTGTTTGTTTTTTTTTAAATTCCCAATTTCATTTATTTCTGCTCTACTCTTTGTTATTTCTTTCCTTTTGTTTGCTTTGGGATTTGTTTGTTGTTCTTTTTCTAGTTCCTCCACATGTGCAGATAGGACTTTGATTTTAGCTCTTTCTTCTTTTTAAATGTATGTATTCAGGGATATAAATTTCCCTCTCAGCACTGCTTTCACTTCATCCCATAAGTTTTGATACGTTGTGTTCTCATTTTCATTCGCTTCTAGGTAGTTACTGATTTCTCTTGCAATTTCCTCCTTAACTCTCTGATTGTTTAAGAGTGTGATGTTTAACTTCCATGTATTTGTGCCTATTTCAGTTCTCTGCCCCTTATTAATTTCCAGCTTTATTCTGTTGTAGAAGAGACATTGTTTGTATAACTTCAATCTTTCTAAATTCAATGAGACTCATTCTATGACGTAGCATGTGGTCTATCCTAGAGAATGATCCATATGCACATGAGAAAAATGTATATCCTGCTGTTTGGGGGTGCAATGTTCTGTACATGTCCATTAGGTCTTAGTTCTTCTAATGTATTATTCAACTTCTCTGTTTCTTTATTGACCCTCTGTCTAATGGTGATAGTGGTATATTGAAGTCTCCCACTGTGATTATAGAGTCATTTTTTTTCTCCCCTTATTTTTTCCATTGTTTGCCTCATGTATTATGGGGTACCCTGGTTAGATACATAAATATTTATGATTACTCTTTCCTCTGGTAAAGTACCCCTTTTATTATTATATAGTGTCCTTCTTTGTCTCTTACAACAGTTTTGCATTTAAAGTTTATTTTGTCTGAAATTAGTATAGCTACCCCTGCCCTTTTTTGGTTACTGTTTGTGTGTAAAATTGTTTTCCAAGCTTTCACTTGCAATATATTTGTGTCCCTGGGTCTAAGGTGAGTTTCTTGTAGACATCATATAGATGGGTCATATTTCCTTATCCATTTTGCCAATGTGTTCTCTGATTGGAGAGTTTAATCCATGAATGTTTAATGTTATTACTGTAAAGACAATACTTACTGTAGATAATTTTTTTTCTTTAGGCTTATACATGTTCCTCACTCTGTTCTGTGAAAAATTAGTCATTTCACCTTTTAGGAAAGAACTATATTCTCTTTCATTTTAACTTAATTTCATTAAACACAAACTTATAATTTTCAGCATCTTAAAGATTTGATAAATATACTGCAAATTTATTTCATTCGTATCTGAATAAACCTATGAAGATTAAACCTAAGTCAAATAAAATTGAAACAATTATAGTTTATGCAAGAAATGTTTTTTCTCTTCCTCTGTAGGAGGCTAAAACCTCTTTTCTATAATATTCTAAAATTGTGAACAACCTCAAAAGCATACTGACTATCAGACTCTGGAGTAATTGTTTAATTTGTTTCAATCATACTTTAGAAAAAACCTTTTTATAGGTTTCAAGGACTTTTTCTTTACTTACTGAAATTTGGCAATTGAATTATTTATTTCTCTCATCCCAAGGCTGTTAAAAATTTAAATTGGGGTATTTCCAGGGCAAACTATGCAAAACAAAGTTTATTCTGTAATATTCCCTCTGTCCCTATCATTCTTAATTTCCAGGCCTAGTAGATAGAATTCTAAAGTAAGCTCACATCTCCCTATCTTATCACATCCAGCCCTTCCCCTGTAGCTCCCTCAACCAGTTTTAATGAGAGCCTTGAATTCAGTCATTGTTAGGAGAAGGCCCTGGAGAGCAGGGTTGATCAAGGGGCCTAGGAAAAACCCGTTTTCTTCTAACAGTTTCTATATTCAGGAGTACTCACTTACATATGTGTGTGTGTGCATATATATATATGTGTGTGTGTGTGTGCGCTTATTTAATTTTTATCAACTTGAACAGCGCTCTCTTAAGAATTTTCATTTGTTACTTTGACATTATCATCCGGAAGTATGAAAATATGCATTGAAGAAGCACATAGACATAAATAAGAGTTAGTCACACAAAAACATAAAATTCAATAGTTTAACTCAAAATTCTCATTCTTTTGGTATGATTTGTCTTCAGGTTTTCCATCATTCCACAACTCTGGTTTTTACAGCTTTTAAGGCCTTCTCTGGGATCAGTATTGCCTGCATATGCAAACTTGTTCCTGGAAACACTTTTATATAAAAAGTTGGAGAAAAAGTTATCTGGGCATTATTTGGTTAACAGGTTTTTAGCAAGGGAGATATGTTCAGGAGGCTGTACTTTAAATGTTTTGGTTTAATTCAGTGGTAAGCCTCCCCTGCCCTTGGGCCCTTTCATTCCAAGTTTGTTTGGTCACCACTCAGCTGTCCTTGGGGCTTTCTGATTTCTTATGAAAGTCTCCCACCCCTTGAGGGTAGGCGAAGGGGTCTTACCTTTTCGTTCTAACCCTGCTTTAATTGACCTTAATTAAATTGACCCTTTGCCTTTTGAAGCACCGGCTTTTCTCATCTTGGCCTTTAAGGAAAGCTGAGGGACTTTTCCTCAGTTCCTGCACTATTTCACTTATTCCCTATAACTTTCAATTATCGATTGGAGCAATTAAGCTTTTTATCTTCTTTGGGTTTCCTCTACTGAGTGGGATAAATCTCCCCAGGTATATATATCTGACATGTGGAATGGGGTAAGGATGTATACAAATTCTTTGTCTGTTCCTGGAGTAGAATTCTGCTGGCTCAGCTGCTGATTTTAGAAAGCCATGGTAACTGAACTGAGATATAGGAGTCTTCTTTACAAAACCATACTCCAGCCATTTTCCTCTTCTTTATCTAGCTGTGCTGAGAGCCCTGTCCCTAAAGCAGAGGTAGAAGTCTGCATATTCCTTTCTACTTGTAACTCTTCCCTGAATTGGCGGATTCCTCTGTCTTTCTCAGACTGCTATAGCTAACTTTCTGCACCTAACAGCAACCAGCCAATTACTGCAGCAGCCAGCTGATTGCTGCAGTGGCCTGCTTGTCATCTTCCTATCTTTGTTAAACTTCATAATCTTTTGTTCTTGGAATACAGGCTCTATTCCTTTCGGTGTTTCAGGGTGTCCCTGTATGCACTCAAAGGTCCGCAGAAATCAAGCAATCGGGCAACCCCTCCGCTCATGGAAGTCGCAGAGCACCTGGGGATATTCCCACCCTTGGATTCCCTACCCCAGCCCATACTTAGTTCTGACAGATCCTGCCGGCTATGCCAATTGTCCCCAGTGTGTCAAGGCACTGGGTAAAAACAACGGCTTCCCGCTGAACTGAGGTGGATATGTCAGATCAAGAAAGACTCGGACAAGTCCAGCTTGGTGAATGATGAGCATTTATTTAGGGGGCTTAGGTGGGGTCCTCATTGGCGGCAGGAGGAGAGACTGCATTTTCTGAGCTCAATCATCCACCAGAATGTATACTTTAAACTTAACTAGAAATCAAATTGTTCTTAAAATTATTTATACTAATATTTACTCAGATGAACAATATAATAGGGTTCCTTTTGTTCCATGTCCTTGTTAACACCTGCTATTGTTAGCCCTTTACATTTTTGCCAATCTGATGGTATCTGATCTATTTTTTTTATTTGATTAAAGAAGTCATAGGTTTACAGAAAAATCGTGCAGAAAATACAGAGTTCCCAAATAACCCTCTTACACACATTATTTCCCCATTGTTAACAATTTGCATTAGTGTGGTAGTTTTGTTACAATTGATTAAAGAATATTATTATAATTGTTCTGTTAACAGCAGCCCATAGTTTACATTTGTATTCATTGTGTTGTTCAGTCCTTTGTTGTTTATTTTAATTTTTATTCTAGTAACTTACATACAACCAAAAATTTCCTCTTTCAACCACATTCAAATATATATTTCAGTGGTATTCATTACATTCAAAATGTTGAGCTACTATCACCACCATCAACTACCAAAATTTACCCATAGCCCAAAAAGAAATTCTGTACCAATTGAGCCTTAACACCCCATTCCCTACCCAAATCTGGCCCCTGGTAACTTTATGTTCTAATTTGTGGCTCTAAGAGTTTGTTTATTTGAATTATTTCATATCATGGAAATCATACAATATTTTCCTTTTGTATGTGGCTTATTTCACTCAACATGATGTCTTCAAGGTTCATCTATGTTGTCACATGTATCAGAACTTCATTTTTATGGCTGAAAATATCCCATTGTGTGTGTGTGTATATAAATATATACGTTTGTCTACTCATCTTTTGATGGTATGATGGTACTTGGGTTGCTTCCATCTTTTGACAATTGTGAATAATGCCACTATGAACATCAGTGTGCAAATGTCTGCTCAAGTCCCTGCTTTAAATTCTTTTGGGTAAATACCTAGAAGTGGGATCACTGGGTCATATTATAATTCTATACTTAACTTTCTGAGTAACTGCCACATGTCTTCTGCAGCAGCTGCACCATTTTACATTCCTACCCACAATGAACAAGTGTTCCTATTTCTCCACATTCTCTCCAACACAGTATTTTTCATTTTTAAAATGGCAGCCATTCTATTGGGTGTGAAATGGTATCTCACTGCAGTTTTGACTAGTATTTACTTAATGGCTGAAGATGTTGGGCATCTTTTCATGTTTATTACCCATTTGTATATCTTCTTTGGAGAAATGTCTGTTCAAATTCTTTGAACTTTTTTTAAAAATTGGGTTGTTTGTCATCTTTTTGTAAGATTTCTTTACATAATGGGTATTAAGTCCTTATCAGATACATGGTTTCAAATGTTTTCTCTCATCCCGTGCATTGTCTTTTTATTTTCAATATGAAATCCTTTGATGCCCAAAAGTTTTTAATTTTGAAGAAGCCCTATTTATCTTTTTTTTTTTCTTTCCTTTTTTGCTTGTGCCTTTGGTGTAAAGTCTCGGAAAACATTGCCTAACACAAAGTCCTGAAGATGCTTGCCTATGACTTCTTCAAAGAGTTTTATAGTTTTGGTTCTTATGTTTGGGTCTTTGATCCATTTTCAGTTAATTTTTGTATATGGTGTAAGGTGGGGTCCACCTTCATTCTTCTGCATATAGATAATCAGTTTTCTCAGAACTATTCATTGAAGAGACTATTCTTTCCCCATTGATTGGAATTTGCACCCCAATCAATTATCATTTGGCCATAGATGTGAGAGTTTATTTCTGAACACTCAATTTAATTCCATTGTTATTTCTTGTTCCAGTATCATGTTAATTTGATGAATGTAGCTTTGTTTTAAGTTTTAAAACAGGGAGATGTGAGTCTTCCAAATTTGTTTTGCTTTTGTCTATTCATGGGCCATTACTCTTCCATATAAATTTGATGATTGGCTTTTGCATTTCTGCAAAGAAGGCTATTGGAATTTTGATTGGTACTGCAATGAATCTGTAAATTTCTTTGGGTGTAATTGACATTTTAACAATATTTAGTCTTCCAATACATGAGCATTATATTAGTCTGCCAAAGGGATGCTAATGCAAAGTACCAAATATCTGTTGGCTTTTATAAAGGGTATTTATTTGGGGTAAAAACTTACAATCACAAGGCCCTAAAGAGTCCAACTCAAGGTTGCTTTCTCACCAAAGTCATTTGCCACGTGTTGAAGCAAGATGGTCGCTGATCTCTGCCTGATCTCTCCTTCCTGGGCTTCCCCTTCCTCTTAAAGCTCCATGGGCCCAGCTTCTTCCCGATCTCAGCTGTAGGCTGGCATAGAGCTTGTCTCTCAGGTCTTCCTATATCAGTCTCTACTCTCTTAGCTGAAGGCTATTGGCAAATGGCTCATCTCTCTCCAGGGCCCAGGATCAAACATGACAGAGCTCTCCCTCTCTTCCATGTGTCCTCTTGAGTGAGTGTCTATTTATATCAGCCCACCAAGAGGGTGGGGACTGAACCTGAGTCATGCCCTATTGACTTGGTCAAATCAAAAGCCCTAAATTGATTTAATCAAGTAAACTTAAATCATTTGAATTTAATACAATCAAAGTGTATCATACCCAGAGAAATAGATTAGTTTCCAAACATAATCGTTCTTTTTTGGGATTCATAAATAATCTCAAATTGCTACAAGCATGGAATCCCCATCTATTTATTTAGAACTTCTTTGAATTTTTAAAGAAATGTTTTGTAGTTTTCTGTGTGCCTCTTTTACAACCTTAATAAATTTATTCCTAGATATTTGATTCTTTTAGTTGCTATTGCAGATGAAATATTTTTTTCTTGATTTCCTCTTCAGATTGTTCATTACTAGTGTATAGAAGCATTACTGATGTTTGCATGTTTACCTTGTGCTCCACTACTTTGCTGAATTTACTTATTAGCTCTGTAGCTTTCTAGTAGATTTTTCAGGATTTTTTTCTATACAGTATCATGTTATCTGCAAATACTGAAAGCTTTACTTCTTTGTTTCCAATTGGATGCCCTTTCTTTCTTTTTTTTTGCCTAAGTCCTCTGGCTAGAACATCAAGGACAATGTTGAATGACAGTGCTGACAGTGGTCATCCTTGTCTTGTTCCCAGCCTTAGAGTATTTTGTGCCCGAAAATATATTTTACATTTGTAGAAGGACCCATGTGCCATAGAGAAGAATGTGTGTTCTGCTGCTGTTCAGTGCAGTGTTCTATATATATCTTTTGGGTCTAGTTGGTTTATAGTATCAGTCAAGTCTTCAATATCCTTATTGGTCTCAATCTCTCTGTATGTTCTATCCATTATTGAAAGTAGTATATTGAAGTCTCCTACTATAGGTAGAACTATCTATTTCTCTCTTCAAATTTGTCAATAATTGCTGCATGTATTTCAGGGCTCTGCTGTTAGGTGCATATGTATTTATAACTGTTATATCTTCTTCTGAATTGACACATTTATCAGGATATTGTGATTTTCTTGACCTTGTAACAGTTTTTGATTTAAAGATTATTTTATCTAATATTAGTGTAGCTACCCTGCTCTTTTTTGGTTGCTATTTACATGGTATAGTTTTTCCCGTCCTTTTATGTTCAACCTACTTGTATCTTTCAGTTTAAGATGAGTCTCTTATGAATAATATATAATAGGGGCATGCTTTTTTGCATTCATTCTGCCAACATATGCCTTTTTCCTGGAGCATTTAACCCATGTACATTTAAAGTAACAACTGATAGTGCAGCACTTTCTTCTGTCATTTTGCTCTTGGTCTTTGTAAGCTTTATACTTTTTTGTCTATCAATTATTCTATTAATGACTATTTTCATATTTATTTTCTTTTTAATGTATACAATCTTGAGTTCCTTCTCATTTGTTTCTGTATGTGTTTTCATATATATTATTTGTGGTTACCACAGTGCTTAAAATTAACATCCTAAATCTATGACACTCACATTTCATTTAATACTAACTTAACTTCATTAGCATACACATACACTGTTCCTAAAACCCTCTGCCCCCCATCATTTTTTATTTGTTATGAATTATATCTTTATACATTGTATGTCCAAACCCCTAGATTTACATTATTTTTATGCATTTTAGAACTTGTAAGAAGTAACAAATGGAGTTACGTACCAAAAAATACAATAGTACCGGCATTTACAATGACCCATGTGTTGACCTTTTCCAGAGGACTTTATTTCTTCATGCTGTTTCAATCCACTGTCTTTACCTATAGCATTGCTTTTAGGACAGGTCTAGAAGTGACCACCATATACAAAATTTTGAGTTGGCAATTGTTTTCTCTCAGCACTTTAAACATTTGTCCCACGGCCTTCTTGCCTCCACGGTTTCTGATAAGAAATTAACAGTTAGTCTTAATGGGACTTCCTTGTACATAGCATGTTGCTTTTGTCTTGCAGCTTTCAGAAATTCCTCCTTGTCCTTGGCATTTGACAGTTTGACTACTATGTGTCTAGGAGTGGTTCTCTTTGAATTTATCCTCATCGGGATTTGTTGAGCTTCTTGAATGTACATATTCATGCCTTTCATTATTTCTTTGAATATTCCTGGTGCCCCTTTCTCTCTTTCTTCTTATTTTGTGACTCCTATAAGGTATATATTGGTACACTTGATGGTGTCCCACAGGTCTTGCTGGCTCTGTTCACTTTTTCACATTCTTATTTCTTTCTGTTCCTCATCCTGAATCATTTCAATTTTTTTAAGTTCACTGATTCTCTCCTCTGTCAGCTCCAGTTTGCTGTTGAAATCTTTTAGGGAATTTTTCATTTATGTTATTGTTGTCTTCAACTCCACTTTTTCTGTTTGGTTCATTTTGAAAATTCCTATCTTTTAATAGAGATTACCATATTGTCCATTCATTGTTTTTGTGATATACCTTAGTTCTTTCTCTGTTTTTTTTCTTAATCTCCTTATTGAGCTTATTGAGGATCATTTTTTAAAGTCTTTGTCTGATATTGTCTTCTTCATTGATAGTTTCTGGATGTTTATCTTGTTCCTTTGGATGGGCCTTCATTTCTTGTTTCTTTGTTTGTCTTGTAATCTTTGGTTGCACCTTGTACATTTTAATGTTTTAAAACTTTAGCTCTGGGATTTAGTCCCTGAGCTGACTATTCCTGAAGTTTGTATCCAGCTAGTAATATGACAGAGGTTTCCTTGAGTGCTATGGGCTGACAAAAACAAACAAACCAATGCAAAAACAACTTTCCCATTCTTTTCAAACTGGCTCTGCTTTGGCTAATGCTCTTCTTCAGAGTTTTGCCCTCTTGTCAAGAAGTTCAGCCAAGACTAAAATGAAATGCAGTGTCCTCCCTGCTTTTTCTGAGCCTGCAAATGTCTTAGACTTGTGCTTGGTTGTGGCCTTGGGAATTCTCTTGTTTACAGGAATCTAATGCCCTATCTACTGCCTATGAAATAGACTTTCTCTTTGATGTATGTGCTGTATTATATGATTTAAAACAGATAATCCTTTGCTGCAGGCTGCTTTGACTGCAGAACAGAAAAACTCTTTCCTGCAGTGCTTTAGATGTCTGCAAGCTGCTTTTGTGTGAAGGACAAGTTCTAGGTGGGTAAGCCCAAGACAGATTTCCTGGTTCAACCTTTAGGCTGTCACCTGATAGATTGGCATGGACATACAGGTACCCAGTATGCACATAGGAGCCACTCTGGTCCCTCCAGAAAAGGGCCAGGGACCCTTAATTGGAGCTCAGGTTGATACTACAATACACCTGTGATGGGGTTAGGGTGGGGCCAGCAAGGGTGCCACAAGTTTTCCCTACCATTTAAAAATTGCAATGCCTTTATTCAGCACTTACCCACTCACTGCAACCCTTTTACTGTTTTCCAGAGTTTTGAGGAAGATGGCTCTGCTGTTTTTTGCTAGTTGTTCTAAGATTCCATGGGGAAACAGCATCCTGGAGCATCTTACACTGCCATCTTGGTTGGCCAGAATTTCTCACATAGTTTCAATTCCAATTTCTCTGATTTTTAGTAAGGTTCAGCATATTATCAGTAAGGTTTGAATCTTTTATACCAAATTTAATCCCCAATTTCCCTTTCCTTTTACTACATTAATATTGTTCCCCCTTCTTCCTCTCCCCTTCACACACACATGTGCACACACACACAATCATTAACTCAATGATTTCCATTGTTATATATGCTCTGTAAGGCAGGGAATAGATGTTTTCCCAATGCTCAACATAGGGTCTGACCAAAATAATATGCTTAATAAATGAATTTGTTATTTTTTTCAACTCTGAATTCTCTGTAGGGCCTGATGAAAGAAATTGTCATCTAACTGGTCTCTGCATACAGCAACCTTCTGTTACTCTTCCATCCTGCACACTGTTGCTAGTTTGACCTTCCTGAAATACCACTTTCATTTTGTCACCTCCATCTTTATAAATCTTACAAAGTTCCCTATTGCTGAGCAGGACGGTTTCAAACTTTGCATGTAGACAGCTAAGGCCCTCCACCAAATCGAGGCCTTTATCTATTCCATTTTGTTTCTCCCTGTGGTTCCAATATGAGCCCTCAACTCCAGGTAAAGTGGACTCTCATAAGACTCCTTATTAACTGTGAAGCTATGCTTAGAACCTCGAGAATTTTGTGTGTGTGGAAAATGCTGTACTTTCACTAGACTTAAGAATTTTGAAGGGCAGAGTCTGCATCTTTTCATACCTGGGATATAGTAGGTTCAATTGTTGTTTATTGAATAAATGTATTGTGATTTTTGGTTTCCTGAGGTAAATATTACACACAGCATCAACCAAAAACTCATATCTAGTACAAAACTGATGAAGTTAGTGTAAAACCTACTTAGTGATTAAAATCACAATTTCCATGATTGAAACTGCTATAAGTAGGTGCCAGGCTCTGTGCTATATAAAAAGCATACAAAGAAAAATGCTGTCAGTTCTCTGTCTTGGCCTTATGAAAAATGGAAGAACAGACATATAAGTAATTAATTACCACAACATGTGTAAACACTATAATATTTACATCTACATTTACATCTCTACCTATATCATCTACATTTTCTTCTATATCTGTATCTGCATCTGCACCTGCATCTGAAGCATTTTCTCCAAGCACAGTTGTGGATAAAACTTACCCTGTCTGGGGTACTTGGACACAAACTGATGACCAGAAAAAATGTGGACTTCAAAATGGTCATCCCTACCCCTTGCAAGGGTCAGCTGAATCCTTTCAAAAAATGATAGGGTCACTGAGACAGTTGACTCAGAAAAGACTAAAGCAAATAGTTGATAAATGTTCTTTAATTCACTTTCTTCTGTATTATATTGAATGCATACACTCCCTAGAAGGAAGTGGAGTAATAAAGGTCTGAACATATACTGTCAGACTACAGTCAGGGATCTAGAATCCAATCTGTTTTTTTTTTTTTAAACTGTTTTCTATTGGCTCATGTCCAACAGAACATTTTTACACTTGACAGTAGATCCTCTGTGCTAAGAGAAAGAATGAGGCCAGCAGCAAACTGAGTTCTAGTTCCAGTCTACTAATGCTAAGGACAAATGAAGTTGTACCACACATCTCCAAAGTAAATCTAACTCTAACATTCTATGGCTCAATGATTCTCAAATCACAGCTGTCCTCACTGCAAGTTATATTTATTGACAGAGCCAATGTCTTTGAGAATTTCTATATGTGAATTCAAGTTTTGAAAACACAAGTATAAGTTATTTCCAAATTTTAGATAGTAGCTAAAAACACAAATTAAATCATTTTAGTAACCACCCTGTCACTTGGTAGAGTTTCCAAGTCTCTAACAATTTCAAGTGGAAACACATGGATTTTCCTGGAGCCTATCCTTTAAAACCAAGAACTTTCAGGCAGAGCCACACCTTAAGTAATTAAAGTAGATGGCTGTGTGCAAGGTGAAATCTGAGGGAAAAATAAACATCCTCCCATGGTAAAATGTGTCTCTCCTACATTCTGCCCAAAAATCTGAATACTACTAAATGGACTAGTTATAAAAGTGCTGAATGTCCTTGATAAATGCTATACAAATGGGGAAACAATTGATTTTCAGTCATAGGTGCCCTAGAATGAAAAAAATTAAATTATCTTGAAAATCCTGATACTCTGAGGGGATAAAATAGAGATGTGATCAATTTTCATTTCTAAGGAGTGTACGGAAAAAGGCAAGTTAGAAAACACAAACATAGATAAGGTAAGAGGTATGTTTGGAGCTCATTCTGGCTTGAACACACAAAGATTTACTCTTATGTGTAAAAGAATAGATCAAATATGGTGGCTCCAAGAAGTCATCTGAAACCCAGGCACCTTTTGTCTTTCTATTCTTTCACTCTTGGCTTCAGCTATCAAATTTACATTCCAGATCTTTAAAATGGGAGATAATGCAGGGGAAAGGGGCCTCCCCCTAAATTGAGTCAGGTCCTTTTAACAACTCTCTCAGTTGTCTCACACATTAATTCTGCTTTCATATCATTGGCCAGAATTTAGTCACATGGACATACATAGCTCCAAAAGAGGCTAAAAAAATGTAGTGTTGTAGATGAGCAAAGAACATTAAGGTTCTATTATTAAGAAAGAAGAGGATATTTGATATTTGGTAGACAACTAACCAATAACCAAAGGAGAAATAAGCAAATTGAACATTATGAAGATGTAAGTGGTTCTTGACGTTGGACAATAACTTTTCTTATATTACAAATTTGTGAATGAATACCATTGCTGGTGGCTCATTGAAGCTTCTAGACTTATCTACAATCTGTGCTGAGTAAGAGTATAACAAGGAAAGTCATTATACCACCTCGTGGGTTCATTTCTTTACCTAGAAAAATGAGGGAATTTATTATATCAGTAATTTTTGGACTTTTTCTTAGCAGCAGAACACTTTCTTCAAATAAAATATTTTGCAGATTGCCAGGCTATAAAACTGATTTTAAAAAGAGAACTTACCTGGTTGAAATGGGGAGCAGTGGACGGGTGCTCCATACCCATGATTCTTCCTTTGTTTTCCAAGATGGACTTTGAGGTACCCTAAGACTCTATGGAGCAGAATGTGAAATCCAGTGGTTTTGATGTTTTTTGGATTTAATGGGTTTGATGAATTAGACCAGAAAAAGACTCTATAGACCTTTTGTCCATAAGCCTTTGTCTTTCTTTTTCAATACCTACTAACAAAGGATTTGAGGAGAAAATTTCTACAAGGAGCCTTCTAAAATCTGTCCCCTTTTGCACACAATAAAACAAAATTTGGCTATATCCATGGGGTTCCTCTGGAATTCTTTACAAGTATAGCTGTATACATCTTACATACCTTGACATTTACTAGAATTATATATGTACTAAATGAGATGTGTTGTTAGCCTTTTTCCTTAATAATGTTTCCCTCCATGGAGTCTTACTTCTAAAGACCACAAAAGTATATTTCAGTTTAATTTACTTCTAATCACACCTGATATTCTATAAATTTCTTAGTTAATGCTTGGATTTGATCCAATGGTGAATTTTGGAGGAAGAAGTTTGACTCTGTTCCATTTAGTCAATTTAATATGGTCATGGAGAGGGGGAAGATGTTTTCCTGCAGGAATTTTAGGAAAAGTGTTGGAGTTTAAATTTCATGTGTGGCTTTTTTTTAATGAGGATTAGCTGCTGTGCAAGTCTGAAAAAAATCTTATGGAGAGGTAAAGTTATAGATAGAGATGGTGTAAAACCAAGGGTGGCTTTTGAGTCACACTTAATAGGAATATAGAACTCTTTATACTTTCCAAACTTTCCCCATTCTATTGGGACTCTTAAACTGAAATAATAATCTCTTTTCTCCTTTAAATAATTCCTGTCATACTTTTAAGACTACTGGGGGAATAGAATAAAACACATGCAAAACTTAACATCAGCATTACTAAAACATATGTAACAGCATGCAGAAACTCCACAGACCTTGTAAAACTCGATTTAAGACCACAAGAAAAACCACCTAAAGTAGAGACAAAAATGCATTTGAATGGAGAGCATGGGTTTGGAGGGCAGGAAACTCAGGATTTTCTTTTGACTTTGTCTTTGTCCAACTCAATGGCTTCTGTGTAATCATTTTTATCTACCTGAATTTCAGTTTTATCCTTCCAATAATTGAGTGGTAGTTTTCCTTGTCTTCTAGAGATGTTGGGAATACTATGGTTATTATCCTAATATTCCTAGGCCAAATAAGAAAAGGGAGTTACATAACTTGAGCTAATACACCTGTGACGAACATTAATGAAACACAAGATGGTATGGCTTGCATAGTCATGGGACTGGCGTTAGATCTAAGGTCGTTTGCAGAACACACCAGCTCATGATTACCTACTCTGCTGGTTTGAGCCTTTTTGTGGATGAACCCCAGAAAATTATGTTCTTAAGCCAACCCATTCCTGTGCATGTAAACCTATTATATGTGGGGGACTGTTTGGTTAGATTCAGTTCAAGGACCTTTTGATTAGATCACTTTTGATTAGATCACTTCACTTAAGGTCCTTTGATGCTATTAAATCCAGGGTCTTAAATCCTTATGGGAGTCCTTTATAAATAGAAGACTAAAAAGCTGCAGATGCAAAGAAAAAGCTGAAGAGATGGAGAGCAGAGACCCAGGACCCCAGAGAGAAACCCAGGAGAGAGGAAGCCACAGAGAGAGAGCAACCAGAAGCTGAAGCAACAAGACCCAAGAAAGAAAGGAGAGGCCTCCATGTGCCTTGCCATGAGGGAGAGGACTTCAGGATTGCTGGCAACTAGTCTCCTGGTGATGCCTTGATTTGGACACTTCCATGTCCTCAGAATTGTAAGCTTTTAATCTAATAAATTCCCATTATAAAGACCAATCCATTTACGGTATATTTTTCCCAGTGGCTTTTAGTAAACAAAAACACCTACTATTCTCCATGGATACAATGCTCTTTGGCTAGATTCCATTAGTAGATCTAGATCATTTAATTCTCCTTTTACCCCTGATTTCCTAATCTAATATCCTTTGTATTTAACCAGAAGTTTAAAAACATCAGCTTCTACATGTAAAAGATTTCCTTCCATCCTAAAATCTAATGGAGTGAGTCTTCTTGTGAGAGCTTGTAGGAGTAGAAGATGAGGTGCTACAAATCAATGGACTTTCAGATTTCTATCTTCAATGCTGAGGTCACTGGGGCCTTTTCTTTCTCGATTCTAAAAGTTCCAAGCAGCTGCCAAACAGTCTCTGGTCCTTGACTTTGAAATGTAAGCTTGGGTCCACAATCTTCAGAATTGGGAGTCAGTCCAAGTATAGCTCTTGTCTGGCTGCAGCCCAAAAGTTTGGTAAAACCCCTAGAAACAAAATATCTGTAAGCAAACAAAATTAACCAATGCATTACTCCCATAGCCATTTGAATTTAAATCAAAGCAATTACTTTTAAATTGTTCTATACAAGTATCTAAAATTTTTACTTTTGCTAAAATATGTTCTTCAGCAATGTGGTAGATTTTAGGAACATGGTGTGTTGGTTTTAAGGAAAGTTTTGTCTGACTTCCCATTATATTTGGTTCAGTAACTACACTTGACAACTACAATGGAGGTGGTAATGGTCAGGGATAGTTTCATGGGGATGCAACCAGTGCAGCCACAGGACCCTACACTCAGAAGTGCTCTTGAAATTTTTAATAATTTTACCTTTGAATTTCTAAGTGAAGTCTGATGGGACAACGGAGCATGTACTAAAGCAGGGGTATTACATGCAACAAGTATGTCCCCCACTGTGTGTCTTTCCGTTTTTAAACACTGTTTACAATGCTGAATCAACACAGAATTCCAATGGCTTGAAATGTGTGGGGCTTCAGTGATACTCAAAGTGAGTACAAGGTAAGTTTGCCATGTCTATACCTAAGTGAAAGGCACTGACAGGCTCAAGATGTCACAATTTCTGTAGGACCAGAACTTGTTTTGAACACAGAAAGAAGGCAATTCCATTCTGAGAAAACGAATGGCCAAGGAACTCTATCATAGACATTCTTACTCATTTTATAACCTCTTATTAGCCGTTCACTTATGCTGAAAATGATAACATAGAAGGAAAGGGAAAGGCGGAGCAACACATGGTTCTTTATCCTTTCAGTCTTTTCTTACTCATCAGTAAGTCAGTGGTAAAAAGTCTTAGTAGAACGTGTGTGTATCAAGATGTGAAATAAAAACAGTTGAGTTAGAGTTTTGCAATGTTTCCACTGTTGTAGTAAGAACAAAACACGTATGTGTGTGAGCTACATACAGAATACAAATTGTACAAATTTAGTGATTTCCCATACCATTATTTTTGCATTTAAAATGGGTATTGAACAATATAAGGTTGAATAGTAACATTCAAGTTAATAATCTAAGTTTTAACTTTGAGTGGCATTAAATAGCAAATATAGAACTGCATGACTTGTCAAGAGATGAGAGAGAGTACAAAAGAAAAGAAAAAGCTTTATATTTTACTACCTTTAATATAAATTTTTCTTGCTTTTTGACAAGGGCTCCACATTTTTAAATCTTATTTTTAAAGAAGCTTTAAATTACATAAATGTTACATTGAAAATATAGGAGATTCCCATATACCTCTCCCCCTTCCCTTCCTACACTTCCACCCATTAACAACATCTTTCATTAATGTGGTACATTTGTTGCACTTGATGAACACATACTGAAGAATTGCTACTAACCATGGTCTGTAGTTTACATATGGTTTATACTTTGCACCACACAATTTTATAGGTTTTGACAAAATTTTTAATGGCCTGTATCCATCCTTGCAATGTCATTCAAAACAATTCCAATGTCCCAAAAATGCCCCGAGTTACACCTGTTCTTCCCTCTCCCTCCCCTCAGAACTTCTGGTGACCACTGCCTTTATATCAATGTTACAAGTTCTTCCATCACTAGAATAACAATAAGTCTACTTTAGTCCACAGTTGCATTCCCCCCTTATGTTTGTTCACTCCTTAATCTTGAGGATTCTGGGATAGTGATGCCCACTCTGCTTCCAGAAGGGCTTAGATCCCATGGGGCAGATGGATGGAACTGTATTGCTTGCAGTTGTAGATACTCTGTTTTTTGGGGATGGGTGTTGTCCATCATCATCATTTTGTTAGCTGTCCTGGGCAAGGCCAATGAACTGGAGAGTAAGTGTTGGCTGCAACTTTGCTGAGATTCAGGGCTCAACTGGCATATGAACAGCCAGAAGATTTAAGTCTCTGAGACACATATTTAATGGTTATAGTGCTGATTATAGGTTCAAGTAAAAGAAGCATGTGTAAGAAAATATAAATGTGTCCAATTCCAATACATTGAGTGGATAGGTTATCATATATTCCAAGGGAAGGCCCACTGACAGGGTGCCCAATTCCTGGGGTTGTCTGCCCTGCCTATAGTGTCCAGATGTCTCTAGAGCCCTCAGGAGCCCCCCTGATTGAAGCACTGTTTACTGTGGCAGTCAGTGAGATCCTCCTAAGGCAGGCATAAGTGTAACCTCTCAATGACCTCCCAACTCACTTTGAAATCTCTTAGCCAGAAAAACACATTTGTATTTCATATTTCCCCCCTTTTGGTCAAGGTCTTTTCCCCAATGCATTGCTAGTTCACACTTGGTAATAATCCCCCAGTGCCAGGGAGGCTTATCCCTGGGAGTCATGTCCCATGCCAGGGGGAAAGGTAGTGAGTTTATGTGCTGCGTTTAGCTTAGAGAGAGGAAGAGCTCCACATTTTAATTTTGCACTGGACCCCACAAATTAGGTAGCCAAACTTGTTAGTGGTACAAGCAGTGAAAGAGGAATATATACAATAATGATTAAGGATATAATGCCATCCCTAATACCCCCATTACCCACCAGATAGGAAAAGACTTGAATGAAAGAAATAAGCCCATTTTAGGTTGAGAGGATAGGCAACAAAAGAGTTACTAGACCCCAGAGCTTGGGTTTGGCTCAATTGGCTCTAAAGCTGAAACCAGAGAGCCTTCATGAGCCACACAGTCCTAGTCTGGATAACTGTCCCACTGGCTAGCCCATTGGCCATCTTTTGGTCCCTAGTTGGTTGGGGTTACATAACAACTCTAGATATGGCAAAGAGGTATCTGATAGCCAGATGGTTTAGCTCTCATCTGTTTCTAATACAGGATTCTAATAAAACTGGGTAAATAGTGATTTTAGAGTTTTGTGTTGAAATAAATTGTCAGCAGTTACTTTTTCCAAAACAAACAAAAAACTTAATTTTTTTTTTTTTTTTTTTTTACCATTTTAGGAGCTTATAAAATTGACAGGTTATATTTTACTTTATTGAGTAACATTTTACTTTCACCCTTAAATCATCCATAGTTTTTACACTTATGAATCCATATAATCCACATTAGTCTGCATAAGCATTACATGGTTTCAGGCCTGGGGCTTTTCCTCAGAAACTTTGTTTCTCTGTATTTTTGAAGCTCTAGATGTCTACTTTCTTCACTAGTGTCAGTTAATGTCTTTTCCTACACTGTTCTCATGTAGTACTATTTCTTGTCTTTCTCCCATAGGGTTTGTTACTGACTGAAGGATGGAAACAATGCAGTGGCATCAGAGGCAAACCAAGCAATCAGTCATCTCTCCTTTCCACTTAGCCCTTCAGCTTTCCCTTTTTACTCTTCCCAGTACCTTTGGTTATTTGTCATTACAAGCTTCTCAAGGGCTAGATGAATACAGAGTTCATTAAAAAATAAGTAAAACTTACTGACATAAAATTGAAATTTCTAAAATGTAAACCAGAACCATAAAAACTAGTAAATGAAATTACAAACAAAATGCTTTTTTATTTTGAGCCCCTGGGGCATTGTCTATTCATTAAAATGAGAACCGTGTTTTTCAGTTGAGTGATACTTATGATTTAGTAATTTCCCAGAGTTTTGGAGATAAACCACACATAATTTTGCCTGTCTCAAAATAGGAAACACTATTTTTTTAAACTTGTATATCTCTCACATTTTATAGCCAGTGAGAACAGAGAATGTGCTCATCTTGATCACTGTTGTGGCTCCAACATTCAGCCCTGTGCCTGGCTTACAGTTGATGCTTCATCAATGGGTATTGAATAAATTAGGTCAAACATTGAAGTCAGAACCTTTCAATTCATTACCTATTTATGATCTATATTTCCAAGTGATGCTAAGTAGTTCAGGAGAATGCTAATCTTCCTCTTATTCCTTTTCATATAGCTGGAATTATAGTACAGAATCTCACATTACTGAAAATTCCATTCCCAAACCCTGATGATCAAAATCTTTACATGGTGCTTCAGAAGCCATTTTGTTCCATCAGAATGAAACAGGACCATGGTTGTACGACACCTTTAGAAAATGTGTCTAGCAAGGCTGAATAATAAGATCCTGAAAGATTTTCTAAAACCTTAAAGACAGAAACCTTGGTCATAATTATTAGAAACTTCTCTCTGTAGGTGTCATGGATAAAAAGACACATTCACTTGGTCTTTCAGTTCTGAGCTCTATTTTTTTTTTTCACTAAATTCCCTCATTTGGAAAAGACCTGTATGAAGCACAGCAATTCAGATGAAGGTGTTTTCCGGCATGGTGGTAAAACCCAGTGATTCAGCATATCTAATCCTGTTGTTCAGCATGTTAGCAGAAATGACCACTTCTTTACCCATGGTAATTCTGTCTTCTTTCCTTGATGATCATTACTGGGGACTGAATTATTCCCCTCACAAAAGGCAGATTCAGGCCCCAACCTCTGGTCCTATGGGTGTAGACCTATCTTAAATAAAATCTCTTCAGGATGTTATTTCCGGTAAGATATGGCCCAACTAAATTGGTTTGGGCATCAATCCAGATTACTAGAGTCCTATATAAGCAGAGTGAAAGTCAGACAGTGACAGAAGCCGCAGGAAGCAACCAGAAGCTGAAAGTCAACAGAACACGGAAAAGAAAGGAGAAGATGCTGTCGTATGCATTGCCACATGACAGAAAAGCCAATGACCAAGGATTGCCAGCAGCCATCCCAAGAATGCCAGGGAGACATGCTCTCTTCAGGGAGACAGCATTGCCTTGCTGACACCTCAATGCTGGACTTCTCCTAGCCTTACAACCAGTAAATTCCCATCATTTATGCCAACCCATTGTATGGTATTTGTGTTAACAGTTGGGAAACTAAAACAACTATGATCAGTGTTTTCCAAGGACTTAACAATGGAAACATGAAATGGACAGTATTAAATACTTACAAATTTATGGGAACCAAAGTTAGTCTATCAGTCAGGATTCTCCAGGGAAATAGAACCAACAGGATATATGTTTGTGTGTGTGTGTGTGTGTATTGAAATATACTTTAAGGAATTTTCTCATGCAAATGTGGAGGCTAGCAAGTCTGAATTCTATAGGTCAAACTCACAGACTAGAAATTCTGGTAAGGGTGCTATTGAAATCTTGACTCCAAATTCTGTAGGGGATGCCAGCAAACTGGAAACTCAGAGAGGAACAGAGGGTGCAGTCTTAAGACAGAATTTCTTCTTCTGGAACCCTTAGTTCTTTGCTCTTAAGGCCTCCAACTGATTGAATGAGACCCACCACATTATGGAGTAATCATCTTTACTTAAAGTCAATTGTAGCTGCTAATCCCACCTACAAAATACTTATACAACAACAACTAAGCCAATGTTTTACCAAATATCTGAACACCATAATCTATTTAAGTTGACACATAAAAGTAACCACCACAATAGATCATTAAAAAAAATAAAGAAAATGTTTTATCTAGCTCCCGTAAACTTAGCTGTTCTATGCAGGTAGCCTATCTCCTCAGGACATCTGCTGTGCAGTCCTTCTCCCAAGTCCTTGTCTCTTCCATCTCTTGTAGCAGGAAGTACTCTCTCCTCTATCCCTAACCAAATCTGTCTATAATCCAAGGTCCAACTAACAATCTCCCCTTTTTCTCTCCTCCTCTGTGATACCTTTTCTCACTCACTCGGCACTCAAAATTTATATTTCCTTTAAATTCATACAGAATGTATTCCTATCTTATTTTCTATGTCACTACTCAACAACTACTCACATCCAGCTTTTGATTTCTCTGGATTATTCTAATTTATCTTTTAACCATTTTGTCTTTCAATTAGGTTATGTTTCTTGAGGGTGGAGATCATGTGATTAAAAAATATCCTCTATGGCCTGAAACTTTGTTTTGAACAAAGTAAGTCTCCTGAAAATATTGAATAAATGAATGAAAGTCAATAGTTTCCACTATATATACTCCATAGAGAATATGAGGGGAAAGACAGTGATACAAATAATTATGTCATATAGAGTGTAATAAGAGCTAAGTACAGATAGAAATTCTAAAGAAGAATGGACCAAATGATTATACATACATTGGGGGACCAAATGGTTATATCATTCTGTTAAAAAAAAATCTAAAGGAATATTTCATGCAATTAGTCCCTGGATTAATTTATTTTGCAGATCAAATAATATTAATGACTATGTTTACCTGAAATGAGTATTTAACTTGCCTTTGGTTTTTTAAAGAAATTATATGAATTCTAAAAATTGCCCAATTTTTGTTTTACTTATTTCCAAAATATCTAAAGGAAAAATTATAAAGTGAAGTTACACTCCATTATCATTTAAGAACCTATAATTGAATAAATTCATTTTAAGAATAAATTCACTTCAACAACAAAAATGTTGAGTAAGTGTTCTCTCAAGCAGAACCCAGTAGTTACCCATGGAGCTCAAAAGAGTAGTGCCTTTCCATAACCCTGTCTCATATTAAGATTACAGTTCAATACTCCATGTATATTCAAGTTATCTCATTCCTTTTCTTGCCTCTCCAAGTAGTTCCTTAGTATAAAAATTGTACTTTGCTCTTAAAGTGGTTCATCTTCAAATTTCTGTGAAAACATTTGCTAATTAGAAACCAAATTCTATTTGGCTTTCAAGAAATGAAAAAACCACAGCTTATGGTATTTCCAGAGTGGGTTGTTTTAGATTTTTTTGACGTATTGAAAGTAGAATCCCTAGATAGTAGGCAAAGTCAACAAGAAACAAAAGCCAGATCACCCACCAATGTTAGATTGTAGGGCAGTCACGAGGAAAGATATTAGAAATACATTTCCACTAAACCTGCAGCTTGGACCAACCCTGGGGTGTAGGCTGCATTTATTTAATAGTTTTTGCTATGTGCCAAGAGCCTTCAAATACGTTATGAGTTAAAGGCTAACAGCCTGGGGAGAATTCTGTATTTGAAATAAAGGACATATCTCAATTACATGTCAAATAACACATGCAGATTAGTACTACATGTTTCAACCATATGTAGTAATAATAGTAAACATTATGGGAGAAAAATCTCTCAGCATGTTTTAGAACTCTTATTTAAATATTTTTCTATCTGTAGTTAAGCCCATCTATCTGCTAATTCATTCATTCACTCATTCAACAAGAGCTGTTGAACTCTTTTTATATTACTAGCAAAAGGCTACAAGTAATCATTACACATCATGTACCAGATGTAATCTATGTGGTTGTTTTAAAATAAGTCCAACAATTTTTTTATACTCCTTCCTTTAAGAGGTAGAGCTTAATGCCCTGTCCGTTGAATGTGGGCAGGATTTAGTGATCACAGCTAACAAATAGACTATGACAGAAGTAATACTGTGTGACTTCCAAGACTAGGTCATAAAAGGCATTGTGATTGTACATTGTGTTCTCTCTTGTATGGCATATTTTGGGGGATGTTAGCTGCCATGTTGCAAAGACACTCAAGCATCTCATGGAGATTTCTTAATAGTGAGGAATTGAGACTTCCAGCCAACATCCTGTGAGTGAGCCATCTTGGAATGGGATCCTCCAGTCCCAGTTGTGTCTTCATATGATGCAGCTCCAGCTGATGTCTTGACTGCAACAACATGGGAAACCCTGAGCTAGAACTACCCAGGCAAGCTGATCCAGATTCCTGACCCTCAGAAATTGTGTGAGATAATACATTTTTGTTGTTTTAAGACACTAGGTTTTAGTATCATCTGGTAGGCAGCAAGAGATAATTAATATAAATATTGGCACCCAGAAGTGGAGTGCTGCTGTAACAAATAGCTAAACTGTGGGAGTACTTTGGAATGTAGTGGTAGGGGAAGCTGGAATGATGTTGAGGATAGTTATTAAAGGTTAAAGAGCCTTGAAGAAGCTCGTTCTTAAAGAGCCTTCTATTGTTTGTGGAAGCATTGTGTCCTTTTACGTGACTATCAGTGGAGCTTAAAGGAACAGGAGAAAATTTTTATTGGAAATGGAAGAAGGAGTATCCCCATTATGCAGAGGCAGAAAGTTTAGAAACATTTAAGAATGTGGAGAGTAGAAAATGTGCCTATGAACAAAGCACTATAGCTAAGGCTATTTCTACGAAGGGTGTTGAAAGTGCATCCTGGCTTATTCTTGCTGCTTATACTAAAATGTAAGAAGAGAGACATAAGTCAAAGGTAGGACCATTAAATTAAAAAGAACTGGGATTTAATTGTTTTGAAAATTCCTAACTTTTCCAAATGGCGAGTGATGCAAGAATTAAGAAATGAGTTCTGAGAAAAGATCAAATCCAGGCCACTACTAGAGAAACATGATCTAAAGATGAAGTTGACATTGTGACTGTATATGTCCTTAAGATCCTAGAACAATGTAAGGTAGTGCCTCAAACAACCATTCAATTAAATAGTAGGGCTTCTAAGAAGCAAGATAAAGATACTACAAGAAAAGAAAATTACAGACCAAATTCTCTTATGAATGTAGATGAAAACATCTTCAACCAAATACTAGGAAATCAAATTCAACAGCACATTAAGAGAATTATACACCATGATCAAGTGGGTTTCATCCCAGGTAAGCAAGGGTGGTTCAACATAAGAAAATTAATTAATGTAATACACCACATTAACAAAATGAAAAGGAAAAATGCATGATCATCTCAACTGCCATAGAAAAGGCATTTGAGAAAATCCAGGCTTTTTTCTTGATAAAAGCACTTAGAAAATAGGAATAAAAGGAAACTTCCCCAATATGACAAAGGGCATATATGAAAAATCCACTGCTAACATTGTACTCAATGGTAAAATACTGAAAGCTTTCCCTCTAAGATAAAGAACAAGACAGGAATGCTCACTGTCACTACTGTTATTCAGTATTGTACTGGAAGTTCTAGCCAGAGCAATTAGGCAAGAAAAAGAAGTAAAAGGCATCCAGATTGGAAAGGAAGAAGTAAAACTCACTATTTGCAGATGACATTATCCTATATATAGACCATTCAAAAAAATCTACAAAAAAGCTACTGGAGCTAATAAACACATTCATCAAAGTGGCAGAGTACAAGATCAACGCACAAAAATCAGTAGTGTTTCTATATGCTAGTAATGAGCCATTTGAGGAGTATATCATGAAAAAAAATTAATTTACAATGGCACTAAAAGAATCAAATATCTAGGAATAAATTTAACCAAGGATGTAAAGGACTTCATACATGGAAAACTACAAAAACTTTGTTAAAAGAAATCAACGAAGATCTAAATAAATGGGAGGACATTCCATGTTCATGGATTGGAAGAATAAATATTGTTATGTCAATTCTACCCAAAATGATTTCTATATTGAACACATTCCCAATCAAAGTTCCAATAGCCTACTTTGCAAAAATGGAAAATCCAATCATCAAATCTATTAATTTATTTGAAAGAGTAAGGGGTCCTGTATTGCAAAAACCATCTTGAAAAAGAACAAAGTTGGATGGCTCACTTTCTGACTTTGAAACTTATTACAAAGTTACAGTGGTCAAAACAGCACCGCACTGACACAAAGATAGATATATAGACCTTAGGTATTGAATTGAGAGTGCAGAAATACATCTTAACATATAAAGCCAATTATTTTTTTAAAAGGCTGCTGAGTCCTCTGAATTGAGAAAGAAGAGTCTCATCAACAAATAATGCTGGGAGAACTGTATATCCACATACAAAGAATAAAGGAGGATCCCTTTCTCACACCGTCTATAAAAATTAACTCAAAATGGATCAAAGACCTAAACATAAGAACAAGGACTATAAAACTCCTAGAGGAAAACATAGAGAAGTATCTTCAGGATCTTGTGTTAGTCAATGGTTTCTTAGACTTTGCACCAAAAGCATAGGCAACAAAAGAACAAATAGATAAATGGGATCTCAACAAAAGTGAAAACTTTTTTTCATCAAAGGGCTTTATCATGAAAGTGAAAAGATAACTGATTCAATGGGAAGAAATGTTTGGAAACCACATATCCAATAAGGGTTTTTTGTTTTTTTTTTTATTGGTAAAAATCAAGATTTTTCACAGTACATACCAATATTTGTAAAATGATATATAAATACATATGCATATATGTGCATTTTCTTACATAAATGTTATTTTATATATATATATATATATTTTTTTTAAAGGTGCTTAGATTACCTAATTATTACTCAGAAATTACAGGGATTCCCATGTTCCCCACCTCCCACACCTCCCACAACATCCCACACCAACATCCTTCATCAGTGTGGGACATCACCCGCAATGGATATACACATCCTGGGGCCTTGCC
>JAQZBX010034331.1:0-25028 GCA_029593785.1 Cabassous unicinctus
TGGGAGGCCCTGAGTTCAATTCCTGGGGCCTCCTGGTGAAGGCAAACTGGCCCACATGGTGTGGTGAGCGAGCTGGCACAACAAGATGATGCAACAAATGGAGACAAGGAGACTCAGAAAAATGCACAACAAATGGACACAATGAGCACAAGCAGCAAGGGGGGGGGGGATAAGTAAATAAATAAATAAATAAATAAAAATACCACTGAAAACTAGGAGCAAATTGATGGATGTAGAGTGAAATGACTGAATACATGAAAGTAACTTGTTTGTTCCCTGTTGCTAGCATACAAAGGAAATAATTATTTATAAATTAGAAAGTAATGAGATGCAACCCTCCTTTGGTGCCAGATTCAATTTCTTGTTGTTGAGAACATCCTATTGAAACAATGAAGTATGAAAACCACCTTCAGCTGGCTGGTGAGACCTGCACAGAGCAAGGCCCCGGCTGTCCAGATTTCAACTTGCTTAATTAACATAATAAAATCCCCACCCTGGGGTGAAGTTATCCACTGATTTTTCATCATCCTATATATGTGCAAGCATGATTTTTTGAACATACTAATCATATAATTATATAATTAGCTATATATGTTCATCCATATGCATAAAAGCTAATGCATAATCAAAGCAAATGCCAAGAAGAAACTTACGTATTTAAACAAGCTTGAAACTGCAGCAGTGGGAATCAGGTCTAAGTTCTTTAGACTGACCATGGCTCCTTACCTCTGTAAGCATAAAAAATGTAAGCTCTGCCTAACTCTCACATTAAAGTTTTTGTTTTTACATCTCTGGTTATCCCAAAGGCCAGGTTTGGGTCCTAACAGTAGCACATTATTGTGAGTGTAATTAAAAGTGGTAATTATGTATATGAATTTGGTAGAAATGGGAAGTTTTGGGTCATGTGTGTTATTAGAATAAAAATTTCAATATAAAAAAAGGGACTGTATGTCGCAGTCAGCCAAAGTGGTGCTAATGCAAAATACCCAATATTGGTTAGCTTTTTTGAAGAGTACTTATTTGCGGTGGAAGCTTACAGTCACAAGGCCCTAAAGAGTCCAACTCAAGATACCATAAGAAGTACTTTCTCAACTAGAGTTTATTGTCACATGTTGACACAAGATGGTGGGCAATGTTCATGACGGTTCAGTCTTCCTCCTCCGCCCTAGGCTCTGTGTTCCCAACTTCTTCCAATCTCTGCCACAGGCTGGGACCAGTCTTGTTTCTATCCCATGGGCCATTTCTCTCTGGACTCAGCTGCTCTGCTTTCTCCACAAGGCCAGCTGTACTGTCAGGAAAACAGCTTATCTCTCTTCCTGGGGCCTCTGCCATGTCTAATGGAGCTTTCTCTCTTTCCTCATCTATCTGCTTCTCTGTGTGCTTACTTCCCAGGCTCCAGGATTAAAACTCTATCTTTCTCCTCTGCCATGTCATTTTTTCTGTGACTCCCTGCCTTAATCAAGTAAAATCTAATATGCTCAGAGGAACAGGTCAGGTCACAACCATAATCCAGTATATAGTTTGGAATTCATAAACAATATCAAATTGCTACACTGTATAACTGCTACACTTCCATAACAGAGAATCCTGTTGTGGATGATTCACTGGGTTCAATAGTACAAGTGTAAGAATTTACTTTCATTAATATAACAAGTGTATGATTCTATTGCAAGGTGTTAATAATAAGGAAAAATAAACCTAAAGTAAACATTGGACTATAGTTAATGATACTATTTCAATTTTCTTTCCTCAGTTGTAACAAAACTGCCACACTAAAGCATAGTGTCTAAAAAAAAAGGGAGTAAATGGGAAGGTTGTATCATTAACATGAATTTCCTGCAAATTTACAACTTCTCTAATTTAAAAAAATAGCTAAAAATACATTATTATAAGTGAAAGAAACCATACAAAAATACTTTCTATTGTGTTTTTGATTTTATAAAATGCAAATAAATATAAATATGTAGAGGCAGAAATAGATTAGGGTTAGGTAAGACAGGAAGGATAGAAAGATTGAGAGGGGACTGCTATGAGTTTGGGGATTTTCTTTTTGAGTAAGGAATATGTTCTAATATTGATTGTGGTGATAAATGCACAAATCTATGAATATATTAAAAGTCATTGATTGTACACTTTGGATTGATTATATGGTATGTGGATACATCTCAGCAAATTTACTATTAAAATTATATAAAACGATGCACAATTTAAGCCTACTTATCCCAACACTGGATGTCATAGTGATGACAATTTGCTATAAAAGGGTGGAAACACAATCTTAATTTCTGACTTATCATATAACTATCAATCAAAAGCAAGCATGGCCAGTTCCCAATCAACAAACCACATTTTGAGGGACACTGAACTAATCCTCTATTTTATATAAATATCCATACCAAACATAGTGTGCATTACCTAATTTAGCATAATTGTCACTGAGAATTTACTCTCTTCAGAAATTTTACATAAACAAATTTATTTTTCAATAATACAATAAAGCCCAGGAACTGGATATTATTAAAGAAAGTAAGTAATAACATTCAACCTCAGACCCAGACAATGCAGTTTAATAGTCCCATCATAAGTACATTGCTAGGTTGCCTGCTTATGAGGGGTAATAAGTTAAACAGATCAAAAGACTACTACCTCAAAGGCTTATTAGGGGCAATGACTGCACAACTCTATGATAAAAGTTTGAGCCAAGGACTGTAAACTATGGATAAAATATACAAGACATGAGAATGACAGTATAATATAATGTATCATGTGGTTGGAGATGAAATGTGGATAACAGTACAAATATGAGTGTTCTCTCATAAGCTATAATAAATGTACAATATGAATACATAGTGTTAATAATAGGGGGTGTATGGAAACATATACTATGTACACACTATGGATCATAGTTAGTAGCAATAGTCTAAATATGTTCTTTCATAACCTGCTACAAATGTTCACAACATGGTAAGGTTTCAGTGGAGGAGTGATGTTTGGGAATTCTGCACATTATGCAGAATTGTTTTGTAAGCTCACAACTTCTTTAATTAAAAAGGGCTACTAGAAGTATTTCTAGCACATATGGTAATCCTATGTTAAATTTTGGGGGAAACTCCTAATAGATTTCTACATTAAGTACACCATTTTATAATATCATCAACAATGTCTAACTAAGACTTCAAATTTCTCTGAATCCTTGTCTGTACTTTTTATTTTCTGTTTTTAATAATAGCTACCCTAGTTGATGTGAAACTAGCTCATTGTGCTTTTGATTTGAATTTTCTACATGGCCAATGACATTGAGCATCTTTTCATGTGTTTACTGTCTGTTTGTATATCTTCCTTAGAGAAATGTCTATTTAAGTTCATTGCACATTTTTAATTGGATTGTTTGTATTTTTGATGTTGAGTTGTAGCAGTTCTTCATAGTGTCTAGATAGTAAACTTGATATAGATATATGCTTAGCAAATACTTTCTCCCACTATTCAGGTTGCTTATCATTTTCTTGATAATGTCATTTGAGATATAAAATTTTGAATTTTCATAACATTCAATTTATCTGTACTTTTTTCTTTTGTTGCTTGTGTTTTTATTAAGATTCAATTTATTTATTTCTCCTCCACATTGTTTGTGCACACTGTTTATTCATTGTGTGCTCATTTTCTTTTTAGGAGGCACCAGGAACTGAAACCAGGACTTCCATGTGGGAGGGAGGCAACCAATGGCATGAGTCACCTCCACTCCATACTTTTTGTGTCTCTCATTGTGTTTCCTTGAAGCATCTCTCCATTGCATCATCTCTTTGCATCATCTTGTTGCATCAGCTCACCAAGTCAGCCTGTTATGTCAGCTTTCTATCTTGCTCATCTTCTATATGTAGCACCAGGAAGTGAACATGAGTCTGCCCATGTATTAGGTGAGCACCCAACTGATTAAGCTGCATCCACTTCCCTGTTTGTGCTTTTAAAGACAGGTATTCAAGCAGATATTTTTAGATCAATGTTCACAGAAGCATTATTCACAGTAGTCAAAAGTTGGAAGCAAAGGTAGGCTTCATCAATAAATGAATGGATAAACAAAATATGGTATATACTCCCAATTGAATATCATTCAGCTGCAAAGAAATGAAATTCTGATATATCAAACAATATGGATAAATATTGAAGAAGTCATGTTGAGTGAAATAAGCTAGATACAAAATGACACCTTTCATATAATCTTGTTTATATGAAAAACATAGAATACTGAAATTAGTAGAGATGGATTATATACAACAGGTTGCCAGGGCCTGGGCATTGAGGGGAAAGGAGAGTTACTACTTAATCAGTGCAGTATTTCTGTATGAGAAGAAAAACTGGAGTGATAGATGTCATTAAAGGTAAAACATTATTGTTGATGGAATTAGTACCACTGTATTGTCTACTTGAAAGTGTTTAATATGTAAAATTTTGAGCTATATATATTTTACTACAATCAAATTTTATTTTATAAAATACAGTGGTACCTAGGTACTCATTAATTGGTTCCAAGAGGCATGATGAGTACCAAAATCATTAAGTACCAAACAAAATTTTTCCCGTAAGAAACAATGTAAATAAATTTAATGTCTTCCCAAACCAATGATAATGTACATTATTAAGGCAATATGTAAAAAGATATGGTTGTATATCATTACTTTGCATAAGAAATCAGGGTAAAAATTAATACTTTTATTAAATAAAATAAAAACTTCATTTTACATGTACTGAGAAGAATCCATGGATTAATGACATGGTGGGAGGAGAATGATGAGGAAGAGAAGTTACATGGAATGTTGCTTGGAAGGATATTCCACCTCCAATAGAATTATGGCATTTCCCTTTTTTCAACTTTCTCCTTTCTGCCTTTTTTCAGCTTGCACCCCAGGCTCTGACACACTCTGTCATCTTCACTAAAAATTTATTCAATGAGGACTCCTTCTGTCTTCTTTTCAGAATTCATCAAAAGTGTGATATTGTTTGGTCATTTAATAAATTCACATTTCTGCATTTCAGAGCTTTGTCTGGATGGTATTTCTCCACAAAATTTTGAAGTTCAGCCCATTTTGCTCACATTTCTTTTATCAAGGAACTGGAGACATCCTATCTTATCTCCTCCTCACCTGAGGAAATCTCTTCAGCCACCTCTTGTTGCTCCTCCTTCTGTAGTTCCTCCAGCTCCTCAGTGCTGAAGTCTTCATGATGTTCTTTCACTAACTCCTCAAAATCAGCAGCATCAACCTTCAGCTTCATGGATTGGTCCATAGATACAATATCCTGCAAAACTGTATGCTCTGTACCTGCAGGCTTGTGGTCAGCCACAAATCCTTCAAATTCTCTCTGAGTCACAGCTTTGGACCACAAATTCTTCCATGCCAAATTAATTGTCCTGTAAGAGATTTAGTTCCAGTTCCTATCAATAAGATTATGGCTGTGCAGGATATTGAAATCCTCTTTTCATAATTCTGTGAGGGTCAACTGGGTATCAGAGGTGATTTCGAAGCACCTCTGGAAAAGTGCCTTGTTGTACAACTTTCTAAAGTTTGAAATGACTTGCTGGTCCATGGGTTGGATGAGAGGAGTAATGTTGGGTTTAGGAACCTTACAGTGAGGCAGCTGAACTCCTTCAGTAAGTTATTCTCTAAGACTGATGGGTGGACAGGAGCATTGTCCAAAATAAGGAACACATTCAGAGGAAAATCTTTTTTCAGCCAATTTTTTTTTTTCACTGAGGGACAAATTACTTCCTTTATCCACTCACTGAAAAATTGCTTCATGAGACAAGTTTGCTGTTTGCCTTCCACATCACATGGAATTTGCTTTCTGTGACATTATTCTTCTTGAAAACTCATGGGTTTTTACCATGATAGACAGTAGAGGCTTGAGTTTTAAGTCCCCACTAGCAATCCCACATGACAATAGAGTGAGCCTGTCCTTCATTGGTTTGTGGCCTAGTAATGCCTTCTCCTTTTTAGTGATGTAGGCTCTACTTCAAAAACTCTGGTGTCATCACAGTTAAAAACTTGATGGAGAATAACACCCTTAGGTTCTATGTAGTCTTGAAATTCATTGAAAAATTCATCAGCAGACTTTTTATTAGCACTCACTACCTCATCATGCCTCATGACACTCTGGATGCCAGTTCTCTTTTTAAAATTATCAAACCAGATGTGACTGACTTTAAAAACATAAGCAATCTCATCACTAGGTTCTGGTTTGTTTTTCAAAAGATCAGCATGCAACACTTTCAGTTTTGCACATATCATGCTTTTTGATACACTGTTGCCCACTGCTTCTCCTTTACCTAAATGAATAACAGCTCTTCAACTTCCTTGAATGTTTGGGAAGGCTGTTTTGTTACTGCTTTAATTCCTTTCACATCATTAGCCTTTTTTATCACTTCTTTATTCTTAATGATTGTGGAGACCATGGTTCTAGGTATACTGTATTCTCTAGCAAGATCAGTAATGCAAATAACACTCTCATGTTTACCTATTATTTCTTTTATTTGCTCAATGTTGGTGCAAATTACTTTTATTTTCTGCTCAGTGCTATCACTGCTTATTTTCTTAGGACCCATGATGAGAAAAACAAATGTAAAAATACACAAAATGACCACAGAAGCTAAGATATGATCACAATGGGATGTGCATAGGGCAAAAGCATGACCCTTTGTTTTGGCTGGAAAGGATAGAGTCATGAGGCAAATGAAACAAAGTTCTAGCTTGCACATTGAGTACCAAACAAACGATGAGTACTGGTACAAAATCTTCATGTCAAAATGCATGTAGTACCAAATTCAATGAGTTTCAAAGAAGTCGTGTACCAAAGTACGACTGTAGGCCAATAATAAACTTCATCTACTCACAAAGCCTACTGTATAATAGGGAAATATGCAATGTTAAGGAAAAATAAGGAATGCATTTTTCTTAGATTTTCCTTTCACATTCATGTTTTTTAAATTCTATTTTAAAGTTTTTGGTTATAGAAGTTACATTGAAAATATAGGGGATTCCCCTAGACACCACCACCTCCCTCTCTCACATTTTCCCTATTAATGTCATGCATAAGAATGGTACATTTGTTACAATTGATGAACAAATATTGAAACATTGCTATTAACCATGTTTAATGGTTTATATTAGGGTTTACACATTTCACTGCACAATTTTGTAGGTTTTGACAAAATGTATAACGGCATGTATCTGTCATTGCAAAATCAAGCAGAGCAAAACAAATGTCTTATAAATGCCCTATGTTCCACCCTCTCCATCCCCTCAGAATATATGGTAACCACTATCATTATATCAGTGTTACAAGTTCTTTCATTACTATAATATGATAATAATAAGTGTACTTTGGTCAATAGTTGCATCCTCCCTTATGTTTGTTAATTCCTTATTCTTGAAGATCTTTGGTTGTTGATGCTTTCCCTGCTTCACATTGAGGGAGAACTTAGGCCTTATGGGTCAGATGGAAGGAACTCTATTGAATGCAATTGTATATACTCTTTGCTTTTTGGGATGGGTGTTGTCCATCATGATCATTTTGCTGGTTGTCCTGGGCAAGCCTGATGAACTGGAGAATAGGTGTTGTCTACAACTCTGCTGAGATTCAGTGTTCAACCAGCATATGAAAAGAACAAAGATTTAAGTCTCTGGGACGTATAATTAATGGATATAGTGCTAATTACAGGTTTAAATAAAGAGTAGAAGAATCCTTTGTAGTTAAATTATAACTGAGTGTAAACTCTGTTACAGAGGGAAATGGGGAATCACATATTCCAAGGTCAGGTCCACTGACAGGGTGTTGATTTCATGGGGTTGTATGCCTTGCCTATATGTCCAGAAGACACTAGAGGCCTTCGGTGCATCTGTTTGAAGTTGTTTACTGTGACAGTTACTGAGATCCACTGGAGATGTGCATGAGCATAACTTCTGGAAAGACCACCAGGCTCACTTTGAAACCTCATAGCCATAAAAAAAAATTGGTATTTAAATTTCCCCCTCTTTCTGAAGGTCATTTTTAAATGCCTCACTCATTGGTGCTTGGTAATAATCTTCAGTGCCAGGGAGGCTAATCTCCATGAGTCATGTCCCGTGCTGGGTGTAAGATAGTGAGTTTATTGCTGAATTTGGCTTAGATAGAGACCACATTTGAGTAACAAGAGCATTTTCATGAGGTAACTCTTAGGCAAAAGATATTAGGGTAAGTTTCAATTTTACAAGAATGAGGTTCATAAGTACAAGCATTAATATCTAGGTCTTGGTATTTTGGTCAGTTTTCTTTTATTAGGCAGTGCCTATGTAGGATAGAGATTCTTGTTACTCTAATAGAGAATGTAGCAGGACTCCCCAGGATGGGAATTTAATATTATCTTTGTTATTTTGTGGGTATCCACCCACTGAGATATCACCCGATGACCACATGAACACATTAATATTCCATAGAGGCATGCCCCCACTGCATACTTCCCCAGACCTCCTCCACCACCAACAACCTGCAACAGTGACTCTCCCTAGCATATTTGCCAAAAGAACACTCCCATAATTGTATTCTCAACAATGGCCTTCTACCACCCAGACTTGTTTCTTCCTCAAGTCCTCTCCCCAGCATTATGCATAGCACAACCCACCCCCAACCCCATTCACATTCACACTCCAGCATCCCATCCTTGACCCCATTCATATCACTGCACCATAATCACCCCCATCCCCTGCCAAACCTCCCCCATCCACCTTATTATTAATTCTACCCAGATTGAGTATTGACTCACCACTCTCTAATCACTTTTATCCCCTGGTAACCTATCTTCCAGACTCTATTTCTGTGTGTCTGCTCAATATCCATAGTTCATATCAGTAAGATGGCTTACTTCACTCAGCATAAGGTCTTCAAGATTATCTATCACATGTCAATATATCATTCCTTCTTACAATGGAGAATGTAATGCAAGAGATCAAGCCCTGGGAGGTGGACCAAATACTTTGATGTTCCAAAGAATTCACATGGAAGGCCAGCAGCTGTCATCCTGTTTTATTCACAAGTCCCGGTGATAGCCATCAGAAAGCAACCACACCAAACAGTGGATAGGCAAAGATTATATAGGGCTAAACAGTACAAAGATGGTAGGCTAGGTAATACATAGAGCAGCTCATGGGTGCACTTATCCTATCAAATAAATAACAGTGAGTACTTCCCTACAGGGTGGGGGGATTGTGTGGGTTCCCAGCACAGTAAATCAAGGTTTCAAGCAATAAAAATTCTTTTGTAGCAGACTGATTGCACTCTTGTTGCCAGTCTCACCCTTGTTGAGGGTAAAATTGGTCATCAGCCAATATGTCCCACCTCCCAGCCCTTCTGCCTGCAGTTCAAGGAAAGGGTATTCCTTCTATTCTCCCTAGAGAGTAATATTCCATTGTGTGTATATACCACATTTTGCTTATCCATTCATCTGTTTATGGAAACTTGTGTTGCTTCAAAGTGTCGGCAATAGTGAATAATGCTGTGATGAACATAGGTGAAAGCACTGTATCCCTACTTTCAATACTTCTGGGTATATTTCTAGTAGTAGGATTGACAGATCATATGGTCATTTAATACTTAGCTTTCTGAAGAACTGCCAAAACTTTCTAAACAGTAGCTGCACCATTCCACATTCCCACCAGGAATGGATGAGTGTTCCCTTCCCTCCACATCCTTTCCAACACTTGCAGTTTTTTATTTTAAAAAACGTGCCTAATAGATGTAAGAGGATATCTTAATGTCGTTTTGATTTGCATTTCCCTAATAGCTAATTATGTAGAACATCTTTCCATGGGCTTTTTAACCATTTTTATGTCCTCCTTAGAAAAATATCTATTCAAATCTGTTGACCATTTTTACGGTTTTTATTTTTGTTATGTAAGATTTCTTTATATATGCTGAATATTAGCCTTTTATCAGATAGGTATTTCCCAAATATTTTCTCCCACTGAGTGGAGTGCCTTTTCACTTTCTTGACAAACTCATTTGAAGCAAAATTATTTTTATTTTTGAGAAGGTCCCATTTATCTATTTTTTCTTTCATTTCTCATGGTTTGGGTGTAAATCTTCCTCTTACCAGATCTTGTAGATGTTTCCTTACATTATCTTCTAAGAGCTTTGTGGTCTTGACTCTTATATTTAGATATTTGATCCATTTTAAGTTGATTTTTGTATAGAGCATGAGATGGCGATCCTCTTTCATTCTTTTGGATATGGATATTCAGTTCTCAAGGCACCATTTATTGAAGAGACTATCCTGTACCAGTAGGGTGGGCTTGGTGGCCTTGTTGAATATCAATTGGCCAAATTAATGTGGTATCTGTCTGAAATCACAGTTTTGTTCTATTGTTTGTTATGTCTATCCTTGTGCCAATACCTTGCATTGTAACCACTGTAGCTTTGCATTATGCTTCATGACTTTCATGACTTTGCTCATTTTACTTTTAATTTGTAAAGCATTTTCAGAAAATGTTTAATTTCATAATTGTGACTGAATTTCTCCTTACAGGATTTGCTGATATGTGTGTGTGTGTGTGTGTGTGTGTGTGTGTGTGTATAGGGCAGTATTCCTTAACCCGTGTTATTCCTGCTGATATATTTGAACAACATATTAGGGAATCTTCTCATTGTCACTGCCACCACAATCAACCAGATATTTCAATGTATGTGTACTTCTTTTTCAAGAATATGTCCATTTTATAAATGTGTTAAATTTCTTTCTGTCCCCAATGACTGTGTCAACTATTTCACTAACTGCAGTATCATCTCATAGTCTGGGTGTGCAACTCAGATCTTCCTAGACTCTTACTGTGCATATGTTGAAGTAATGTTTCTCATAGTCATGATATGGGGCCATGAAATTTGGCCATCTACCAGCTCCTCTTCTACCCTCCCCATTCAGTGGTTTTACCTACTCAGGACTCCATATCAGCAACACATTCTGGCTGCCCTTCTGTCAGTCCAAAGTGATCCATCTGTTCTTCAGATAACATTCCCTTTCTGTTGAGTCTCTTCTACTCTGAAACTGCCAGCAATGCACTCTTGAGTCTTGTGTCTGCCATGGAGTTTTAACATTATTTCCATGTCTTATAGTCATGCGTTTTGTACTGTGTACTAGTTTTCATCCAGAGGAGAGTGAATGAAGGACTTTTCCACCTGTGACTCCCACTTCTTATGATGTCTGTCTTTCTCTGTTTGGCAGCTAAGTTTTTGATAACCACTGAAATGATTTAGGACATGATACTTTCTGTACTTTTTACCATAGTTACTCTACCCCTGAATCCTATCATTATTATTCTCAGTCTCAGAAACAAACAAGAAAAGGAAGCTCTGAGGAAAATAATTTTAAGAGAGTTTTATTTAGGAAAATTTTAGATATATTTCATGTGTCTCCAATGAGCGAGATTCAAAATTATACACACATACACCTTTTCAGGAATTCACATATTAGACTGTCCACTCTGAAACCACACAATTGCATCTGACTATATAATCATAGAAAATTTAGATTTTCTGTTTTACATTATTTTTTAATTTATCTTATTTTAAATGAACAAAGATTTTTAACAAATGCATATTTTAATCAATGAATCATACTCAAGATATATGCTGAGAATAATTTTAGATTTGAGAGTTTTATGATTCATGAAATAATTAGCAATACTAAGCTTGTCTAAAAGGACACTAACACAAATCAAAGTCAGAGTCACTTACTGGACATAGTATCTTAGTATCTGCTTTAATCCAATGAAAAATTAAAAATATATACATAATTGAACTGTAACACACACACACATATATAATTAAACTACTATTGATTTCTTTTGGTAAGTTTAAAAAATATAATATTGAATAATGAAATTATGGTTTCTGGCTACTTGAATCCTAGGGTAATTTCCTGCTCTTAGTTGAGAGAGAGTTCCTTGTACCCTCATTGACTCAGATTGCCAGTGTGTTAGCAACTCTATGCAAAATGACTCTTTTTCATGTACTAAGTATTTGTTGGTAGCTACTGGCCAATTTTTATTTTCTTCTCAGATATCTTATCTCATTTTTTTTGAGAAAACTGTTATTTCTAACAACTAAGGGAATGTGACTCTTAAGCCCAGAGCTCCTTCCCTGCCTCCCTTCTCCAACCCCCTCCCTCTCTCTTCCTACAGCTAAACATTCCTGTGAAATGAAACCAGAGCTCTCACCCACACTCCCTCCTTGAGCATCCCTGTTGAAATGAAATTAATAACCCATGACAGAGAGATAGTAACATCAAGGTTGCAGGTGGAACTACAAAGCCAATATGAGTTATTACATCCTCACCTTGAAATTATATGCCTAGCATAAATCATCACAGCCCTTTGTAGTCCAGCCCCAGAATGAATGATAAAAATCCTCTTCTCCCCCTCCCTTGGGGCTGCTGTTTATTCAGACTCAGCCTGCCTGCTAAGATCTCTCACTCATTAAAGGCTTTGCTAAAACTAACCTCAGATCCCAGTCTGATTTCTAAGATGCTTCCCTTCTTTGGCTTCCCTTTGAAGCTAACACTACCTAGGATTGAATAATACATTAAAAATACACATATTTAAGTTTTTGAGATGAATTTCAGTTACAATGTACCATTGTATGCCATATCTTAGAATATGCATTCCAATTTCAGTCACTTTTCATCTTAATTTAATTAATGTTAAATAGTCCTACACACTGTTAATGAAAATGGATAATTATATTCTTGTTGTACCAAGTACATTATGCAGCAAGCACTTTTCTATTTCATTAAAAACAGGTTAAATTAGATAAGAGAGACTAATAAAATTCATGGAATTATTTCCTATATTTGTACTTCACACTGACATTATCATTCCCAGTTTTGGATGTTTGATATTTCTCTCTTTTTCAACTAGACACACTTATACTAAGAGAATATGCATACCATTTATCCCACTGCCTGCTTTTTAAAAATAGTCATTAACAACATTACTATATTATATGTTGTATTAGTCAGCCAAAGGTGTGCTGATGTAAAGTACCAGAAATCTCTTGAATGTTACAAAGGGTACTTATTTGGGGTAAAATTTTACAGTTATATGGCCCTAAAGAGTCCAACTCAAAGTACCATAAGAGGTACATTCTCACCAAATGTCTGTTGCCACGTGCTGAAGCAAGAGGGCTGCTGATATCCACAAGTGTTCAGCCTTCCTCTTTCTTCTTAAGTTCTGTGGACCCAGCTTCTTCCAATCTCAGCTGTAGGTTGGAGGGATCATTTCTTTCTGGGCTCTGGTGCTCTTGTCTCTTCACATGGTGAGCTATAAACTATAAGGTGAATGGCTCATCTCTCTTCCTGGGGCCACAGGATCAAAGTTGACAAGTTCTCTCCTCCTCAATGTCTATGGAATTCTTTCTATTTCTCTGTGTATCTTCTCCATGTATCTAATTCAGTGTTCACCTTGATTGAATGTCCATTTATGGAGCCCACATGGGGGCATGGATGCAAACTGATTTACACTCTACTGACATGGTCAAATCAAGCCCTAATCTTAACATAATTTAATCAAAAACATCTCAGTTGAATCTAATACAAAGCATATCATGCCCAGGAACAGACTAGTTTAAAAACACAATCAATATCTCTTTTTGGGATTCATAAATAATATCAAATTGCCACATAAGTCCCATGATGGACCATAAAATACTTATTCATTTAATTTTTTACATATTAAATAAATACATTAACCTATACAACAAAGCTTACAGATCACTGATGATTGATCAATTTGCATTTATTAATCTCACTGCATCAAGGGAGAACATCATCTTGACAAATACTCAGAACTAGGAATTTATGATATCTATAAGATTTTGCAGACTGTTATGAAATGGTTTTAAATATGATTTTCAATGTAGGGAATTATCTGGATTGAGGAAAGTACACAGTATAATAGTTTAAGATTAGAAGCCAGAGCAGAGCAAGGCAGAGATCTTGACATGTTCTGCGAGTCTGTATATGCAAACTCATATACATAATTAGGCCATTTTCATAATCACTTAAATGGGACAGAAGCTGTGTAAAAGCATTTAAGAAATAAAGTCACATATTGTGACAGAGGGACATAGTCAAATAAGATAATAGAGTTTGTAGTTCAGGTCTAACTAAAACTTGGAGCTAAGAATGCTCAAAACCAAAGAAAAGACCATGCAGTAGTATATATAATGTTATTAGCAAAATTGCATAATTTCCTTATTTTAAAATATCATTTCCTACATTATTAAGTACTAATAAAGAATTAAGAAATTTATGTAAGACAGTAACTAGAAAATTTTCCTCCAAAATTAGACATTATTTCATAAAAGAACAATATTATATTTTGAGCTTTGTTCTTTGAATCCAGCGGCTCTCCATTTTCATGAACATTTTAGGGGAAATATTTTATGGTGTTAATGTCATTATATATCACATTTCCCAATTTCTAAATCATAGCATGTGGATTTTTTCCCAATTATCATGACTTGTTAAGGAGGTACCAGAAATAGAGCCTATGACCTTGTCCATCAGAAGCAAGTGCTCAATAACTGATTTACATCCACTCCCCAATGAGAGTTGGTGTTTTCATTTTTTCTTTTTTTTTTAGGACACACTGGGGATTGAACACTGGACCTTATATATGGGAAACAGGTGATCAACCACTTGAAATACATTCCCTCTTGCCTTTGGTAAAGTGTTAAAAAGAGGATTTAGGATATAAAAAAAAATGATATCCAAAATAAAATTTCACTGGCTAAATTATTGATTCTTAAATTGAAGCTCAGACATAATTCTTCTTGAATTAAAATATGTAAAGATCTCTTTTGATGACATGGAAAATTGATGGGTCAAAATGGACCCTGGATGTTCTCAGGGTTTGTCCTGAAGGTAGCTTTCATTTTATTGAAAAACAAACCCTGGGCAGTATGTGAGTATTAAGCAATACTCCACTTTTGTCCTGCAAATTCAATTACAATTAGTCAGGGAAATAAATTTAATTTTGCCTAATATACACATATTGTACATCATACATATTGTATGATTATATAATACAGTTTTGGCACCATTCAAAAATAGTGGTCTTTTAACAGGTGGGAAAATGATAGTGCACTATCATCAATAATGTGAAACAAAAGTGAAGATTTTGAATTCATTAGTAAGCCTTATTTATGTTTGTGGAAGTGAGAGAAATTCCAAATTCCTACTATATATTCCATAGCCACATTTTAATTTCTACTTAAGTAAACATATTGATAAAATGGGTAGCTTATAAAATAGTCCCACAGATTTTATTTTAGTTCAGACAGGAACCTCCTATCCAAGGTGTCACATGGTAGGGTTTTTAAACTTCTGACCATAGGGCTTTTGTGGTATGTACCATCTTGAATTAATATATTCAAGAATACAATTGATTCATTTCAAGGTTTGATACTGATGAAAGATTTGGTGTACCCAAGGGATTAAAAGTACAAATTTAACATTTGGTTTTATTTTCTTAGCTAAAATATGAGTGAATTAAAGCAGAGATTGTACTCATGTAAGACTAAACATTTGGTGGACTATTCAGTTATATAATGTCTCAGTTGACTAGCCAGAAAATAATTGCTTAAAGAACTAGTCCATAACAGAACACTGTTTCCAAAAGCTTAATAATGAACCTGAATACAACAAAAGTATAGTTATATAAATAAAACATATCCAATACCAAAAAGGAAAAATTCAAACAAGCCTGCATCCAATCAAGTGTTACCAGGCACACATGCAAATAAGCAGTAAAATTCAATGCAGAATGACTTTAACAATCATTCAATAAAAACCAACCTGAACTGAGGCATATGTTAGAATTAGCTGAGAAAGTAACCTAAAAATTTTTTATGACAGTTTTCCAAATGAAAAAAAATTTAATTAGAGGCATAGAAAATTTAAAATCCAAACTTAAAGTTCTAGAAAAAAAAAGATTAACATTTAAAATGACCATTACATGAGATTGGATTAATACAATTAAAACTGCAGAAAGACTAATGCACATGAAGACACTGCATTTAAAAATGTCCAGAATGCAACTCAGAATAAATAGGACTCAAAACAATTATAAGAATATGAGTTAGGCCATTTTTAAAGTATTCACTACACGTATTTGGTTTATCTGAATGAGAAAATGGAATGTGGGATGAAAAAACTGAAGAAATAATATTTCAAATATTTTCTTGTTTGATAAAAAATATATATAACCACATTTTAAAAATGCTCAATGAAACGCAAAAACAACAATAATGAAGATAACTATAACAAAGCAGATCAAATTTTATTCATCAAAAAAGGTGATAATAGAAAGCCATATTATTTGCTGGAGATGGGAAATCATTACTTACGCAGTAACAGGGATAAAGATGACAATACTATTCTCATTGAAAACAAAGAAAGAGAAGTAAATCAAACAACTTCTTTAGCTAAGGAAAGAAAAATTTTCCAACAAAGAAATATAATTTATAAATTTACTCTCATAAATGATGACCAAATATACAATTCTGCAGATATACAAAATCTGAAAGAATTAATCACCACCAGACCCATACAACAAGAAATGTAAAAGGAAGTCCTTGAGAATAATGATGGTATGGACAGAAATTGTACATCTACACAAATTAATGGATGGTACCAGAAAATATAGTACTATAGAAAATTATAAAAGATTATTTTCTTAATACATATAAAATAATGCAAATAATAGCAAAATTTTATGAGGTTTTTAATATACCTTTTATTGAAATATATGATGATTACATTATTATATAACTATACCATTGGAAGTTTTTATGCTATATTATGAAGTTGTATAATATCAAATAAAATTAGACTGTGATGATTTATATATGTATACTCTAAACCCATAGCAACAATCAACATTAGATAAAAATGAATCATATCTAAAAAACCAACAAAGGAGATATACTTAATCAATTAAAATGAAGATGTAAACAGGGAATACATGGGACAAATCAAATAGCAATATGATATAATTAAACCTAAACATATCAGTAATTATAATTAAATAATCAAATACCACAATTAAATGGCAGAGATTTCTCACAGGATTATAAAGCAAGACCCAAAACTATAATGTCTTAAAAATTGCACTTTAAAAATAAAGACTCCAATTTAAAGAGCTAACTAAAAAAAAAAAAAAAAAAAAAAAAATCAATACTAACACTAATTTAAAGTTAGACTTCAGAGCATATTATTACTTAGATTAAAATGTGATTAAGGGGAGTAGATGTGGCATTTTGGGGACATTAGAATTTTTCTACATGACACTGAAATGACAGATACAGGACTTTATACATCTTTTTCAAAACCTGTAAAATTGTGTGGTGCAAAGTGTAAACTATAAAGTAAACTATTGACCATGGCTAGTAGCAATGCTTCAAAATGTGTTCATTAATTGAAACAAATGTACCACACTAATGAAAGATGTTGTTAATGAGGGAAAGTTTGGGAGGGGGAGGAAGCAGGCTATATGGGAATCCCCTATATTTTTTACATAAAATTTATGTAATCTAAAGCTTCTTTAAAGATAAAAATAATAATTTTGAAAAAGATGACCTTCAAAATAAATGTGACTAATGTCTCAGTCAAACAAGATAACATGAAAATCCTAAATGTTTATGCAGCAAATAACAACTTTTCAAAGTACATGTAACTACCTGATAGAAATACAAGGTGAAGTAGACATCTGCACAATTATAGTAAGATATTTAGATCACTCCTCTATTGATTCCTGAGGTCAAAGAACATATTCTGAATGGGATTCTGTCCTTTGAACAGTATGGGTACTTTACTTGTAGATCAGTATATGGTTTATGCTGTAAATGCTCAATGTCCATTTGAAAATTATGTATAGTCTGAAGTGTTGTGATAGAGTGTTCTATAAATGTCAATTAGATTAACTTGATAAATTGCATAGTTCAAATCTGGTATATATTGGGTTTTTTTTTTTTTTTGGTTGTTCAACATTTTTATTAGTAATTGCAGGTTAAAAAGCAAGGACTTTATTATCCTTAATTTTTATTGGTTTGTTTTATCACTTTTTGTGATCTGTATCTTAAATTGTTTAAATATTGCACTATTTTTCTATTTCTTCAGTAAGTACTCTTAATTTTGTTGCATAACTAGACAAGCTATATTTTCATGTATGTAAGTTGTCATGATATCTTATTTGATGAATATTTTAATATGATATTTTAAATTATAAAGGTTACAATGTTTATTTGTATTATGACATTGATCTCTAAATTTGATTTTGAGTAAGAGAGAAATTGTTTTTTTGGAAATATGTAAGGACGTTTTTAAAATTTATTTTGCAGTTATTATCCTAAATTATATTAATGTTTACACTTTACTAGTTATAAAATGGCTCTCTACAATTACAAATACAGATAATGGAGGAATACATTATGTATGTGTTGATAAAGTATCACTTTACAAAAAAGTTATGTAATATAAAATTGCAGAGTTTGTTTTCAAGTCATAAAGACAGTGATAATAACCTAAGAATTAAGAGAAGTTGAGATGCTTTTATTTAGTGCAATATTGTTCCCAATTAACAAATCAAAAACTGAGTATTGCAACTTATGAAATGACAAATCTAGAAATAATCTTAATCCTAAATTTTCTAAAATAACACAGAACAAGAGTTTGCAAATAGTATTTTTTGCTTTAAACAAAGTATTTTATTGAAAAATCTGCCCTTCCATATTATGAAAAACAGGATGAATATTATTTATATATCTTACCAACTTTGTCAGACGTTTCTGTTTTTAAGATAAAACATGATTGTTTATTGATATTTTATAACCAGCTTACAGATGTTATTATTCTCATTTTTAGGGATATTTTAATTTTATGAATTAATGCATGTTTTTCTGTTTTATAATTCCTTGAATAGAGCAGGAAATGATAATATGTATTTTCAATTCTAGTACTATCTAGATTTAAAGGAAAATAATTGGAAAAATTTTATTTAGCATATAATTTTTAAAAACTAGCCTTCAGCAGCAATGTTTCAGGCATCAGGGTTTGCACCACACTTGGGAAGGGAAAACTCAAATGCAGTGTTTGTGTTGTTTCTAGGTTAAAACATAGTAAATGACTAATAATTAGAACTTATTTTAGGGCCTGGAAAGTTGAAAATGGTCAATAAATTAATTTTGAATCATTTTGCAACTCACCTCATCAACATAGGTATCTCTTGAAGTAATTATCCCATCACTTTCCTGAATAGAGTTATTGTTTCATAATTCTCATTACAGCCTCTTTTATTTGCTTGTGTCTAAGGCTATAGATAATAAGATTCAAGAAAGGAGGGACTATAGAATAGAACACAGAAATTATCATGTCCTGAATTGTGAATGAGTTGAAAGTTGGCTTCACATGGACAGCACTGGCTGAGCTGACAAAGACAGTCACCACAATGATGTGAGGGACACAGGTGGAAAAGGCCTTTCCTGCTTTCCTCTGTTTGGAAACCTGAGCACAGTAGAAAATATATGAATATAAGACATGGTAATGAAGGCAAAACAACCACCAGATATCACCACTGAAGAGATAAAAATTAAAATTTCATTGCTGAAGGTGTTTGAGCAGGAGAGATTCAAGAGAGAAGGCCTATCACAGAAGAACTGATGGATCACATTGGACCAACAGAAGGACAACTAGAATGTGTTTCCAATGTGCAATCCTGCAAAGGCCACACTAGAGAGTACAGAAGACAGTGTCATCTGGATACAGACATGAGGTTTCATGATCACAGCATGGTGGAGGGGCTGGCAGATGGACACATAGTGGTCATGGGCCATGAGAGTGAGGAACAGCAGCTCTAATGTACCAAATAAAAACACAAAGAAGATCTGAGCTGCACATCCTACCATGGAACTGACCCTGTTATCAAGCAGGAAGATGACACATGCCTTGAGTACTGTCACAGAAATGTAGCTCATGTCCAAGTCAGATTCCTAAGGAAAAAGTACATGGGGGTGTGAAGTTTCTTGTCAAGTGTTTTCACTGTGAGAATGAGAATGTTTCCCATCAGAGTTGCCAAGTACATAAGTACGAATATCATGACATGCAAGACTCTGTACTCCCACACATCAGAATATCTCATGAGCAATGTGCTTTGGATATGGAGATACAGATGCAGATATTCCACAAACAACATGGGGATAGAAAATGAAGGAAGAAATTAGCCTAAGTATACTTATCAACTGACACTTTATCCAAGTATGTTCTTTGTAGATATTATTGGTTATTAGGAAGCAACGTAGTGTTACCTTAAGCCTCTTTTGTCTTAATTCTGTATCTTCCTTCCAGGTTACTGGCTGGAATAAAGCAAATTTCATAGAGAGATTTAATAGAATAACAGGGGCTGAGGGGGTAAGTATGGAGGGTTATTATTTATAGGGTACAATTTCTGTTTCAGGTGATGAAAAAGTAGGGTATTGGAGGTTGGTGATGGTAAGTGGTTAAGGTGGGAAATTTTGAATTGGATGTAAATAACAATAAAAACTTAAAATATATTCTTTTAGGACTTGCAATGATGTTTGATTAATTTTCATCATGTACTAGCAGTACAATTAATATAAAGCAGGTTCAAGTTTTCTTGAAGATTAATTGAATTACTATAGGTAATTGCTATTTATACAGGCTCATTAGAAGTGTTTTATACTTGCTAACCCTTAATGTAATTAACTGATGATCAAACACAATCTGGATAAAGGAGGCTACTGTTTCATCAAAGCCTTTCCAAATTTTATGTGTGGTGGCAATCATAGTACCTACTCAATATATGGAAAATTATTTCAGCTCAATTTCTACCACTATAACTTTTGATACTAATTTATTTTGAAATTGCTCTTAGGATGTGATATCTCTGATGACCACATTCCTACTGGCTACACCTGTCTCTGCTTTGCAACTATTAGCATGTGCTCTTTTTATTCTTAAACCTCTCACTCTCTCCACCTCTCTCTTCCTCCTTCTCTCCTTTTTTATCCGTACATTTATTAGACACTTGTCAAATCTTTGTGTTCTGTTCTTCACCTAGATAGTATAATCAACCAAATGGATACTATTAACACCATATTTTATTTATTTAGAATACCCTAAATAATTTATATCATTCACATATTGCATACTCTGATTCTCATTATGAACCTCCAAATTAGGATGGAGATATTCAATTCTTAACTGTGAGGTTAAAAAAATTATTAATCTATAGAATGTAAATGGAAGGGCAAGCATTCCAAGACAGCTTTGTCCCTGCATATATCCCATGAGACATGGGTTGTTTCCTCCAACAGAACTCCTGATCTAAATGAGCTTCATTAAATCCAATCATACCAATCTCTGCCCCTAATGCACACTGACCATTTACTTGTAGGATTCCATCATAGTTTGTCAAATATTGCAGAAACAATGAGAGCAGGGTGATTGTATTTTGAAGTCATGATAATCCGTAGCTGAACTATAACTTCCTTGATATCTTACATATTGAGTACTAAGTACACCATGAGAACTGTACAAAACCATTTTAAATATGGCTTCAGATTTCCATATTTCTCATTCTTTCCCAACAGAATGTAATGACTACAATTCAGAATAATTTATTATAATCTGTTTTCAACACATTTATTAGAATAAAATATCTGTTTCCCAGGCTCTTCTATATATCAACATTTTTCTATCCACTAAAAAACCATGAAATCTTGTCCTAATAACTTATGTATTTCAAAAATATATTGTATATTTTCACTTTTTTTCTCCCTTAACAGATACATGAGTGAATGGAATCATCTGATTCTCAGGACAATTCTCTCCTCTTGAACAGATGCCAATGTTTCCCATTTAATGTCATTTGGTTTCTCATTCTTTTCCATACGTTCTTTGAACTTAAATAAATTATTAGATTCCCCTCTTCAAAAAAAATTATTCTGAAAATCTGACTATTTATCTATCTTATATTTCTGCTACATGTTATTAGTCTTTTTCAATCAAAGTTATATCTATCCTTCTAAGTTAATAATTTGAAATTAAACAATCTGGGTCTTTCCATCATCTAAGCATCTTATTCCAATTACATCTACACCAGAGGACAAATTGTCTTTTACTTCAATCTTCAAATTCCTGAACTTCAACTCTGGAGTGCCTTATAAAGAATACTAACACTGTTGCCACATTTCTGCTCTCCCTTGATTCAACTTTAAAATGCTATATTTACTCTTTTAATAAAAGATACATCAAAATTGCATTTTCCAAACATTGCAAAATTCTTAATTTGGAATTTCTCCTTCCACCTCCTCCTCTGCCGCTTCCTCTTTGTACTTTATATTATTCCTTACTATTCTCTTATCTAATTTCAACCACTGTCTATCTGTCTTTACCCCTTCTTGTGAGCCATTATTGTTTCCTCTTAATCCCTTATGCAGTTCACAATGAGTACCTGTCATAATTCTGGAAAAAACAGTTACATATAGATCATATTTTATAAAATACAATTGCCCTTAATTATGTTACAATGTAATGTGTACATTTTTGACTTCTGATAACAACTTCAAGTAAGATAATCCCATAATCTGTCCCATGGACCCTAAACCCCCTCACAATTAGAGGCAGAATGGGCATCTCCATCCCAGTATTCTCAGGATTGGGGAATGAACAATGGACTAGAGTAGACTTACTGTTATTCTACAATAGACTTATCATTCTAGCAATGGAAAATTTTTTATCATTGATGTGGGAGCAGTGGCCACTGGAGGATCTGAGGGCAGGGAGAGCAAAACCTAGGTGTCTTATGGGGGCATTTTTGGGACTTGGGTGTTGTCCTGAATGCCATTGCAATGACGGAAAGAGGATATTAGATATCTTGTCATAACTTACAAAATTTTGCAGGAGAGAGTGTACACTACAATGTAAACTATAATCCACACTTAGTGGCAATGCTCCAAAATGTGTTCAATTGTAACAAATGTGCCACACTAATGAAGGAAGTTGTTGATGTTGGAAAATGTGGACGATGTAGGGAGTAGGGAATGTGGAAATCCCCTATATGTTTTATGTAACATTTATGTAATCTAAGTACCTTTAAATAATAAAAAGTATACAAATTTTTTTCAATGTTCTCTTTTCAAAAGACCACACGTTAATAAATATTGTTTTAACTTGATTATGTCTTGAGTCTCCACAAGTTTATTATAAAATACATTAATTAAGTAAATGTGTTATTAAACTAAGACCAAAGTAGAAGTAATATGGCATAATTAAAATCCCTGGATTAAATGTCTTCATGTTTCCAAAAAGTATTTCCAAATTTCTGCCTAATTAATTTAACATTATTAAAATATTTCAAAATGAAATCTCTGAAAATGCTACAAAATCATTAAAGCACATTCCTTCGTGAAATAATCAATATTTTGCAATTGAAAATACCTAGGAAATATGACCTTACCTGAAACAGTGATACACTGATGGATAAATTGATTTGTTGATTAATTCAGTCTTAATTTCACTGAAATTAATCTTCTCAATTCTAGAAAATAAAATAATGGCTGCTGTTGTCTTTACCTGCAATTTATGATAAGATATATTTGGCAGCAATATCTATTTAATAAGATTATGAAGTTAAATATGATGAAAAGTGGTGTCTTTTTTGAGTAAATATTATATTTTCCCATAAAACCTGAACATATTTCAAAAGAGAATTTGAGTAAACTGAGAGACAAAGAGATTTTCTGCCCATAGACAAATCTATGTATTGTTTATAATGTGTGAGTAATTAAAGGATGTTAATTCATACTCAATTTCTGGCGAATATTCCTTTTTATAATATCATGGTATTTGTGGTGATTTAAATATTTTTTCAGCCTGCTGATTGAACTCTTAAGAAACCCTAAAATATAGCGTATGTTCTCCAAGAATTGTCTACATTCCTTCATGACTTGAAATGGTGAAATGTACCTTTCCAGGACTTCTAACTTTTTCAAACCAGACCTCTGACTGAAAATATATCATTTACCATGGCACCATACTCCACATTCTTATTTCCTTGTGGTTTTTTTTCTTGTGACTGACACAACACCTTATAATCTAGAAAATTTTTGCTCATGGTTAGAAGAGATGATGGGAGTCACATTCACCCTGACCTCTTGCTTGCAAGACTAAAAAATATTTCTCTTTTCTCCTCTCTGAGAGGTAGCTATAAAGTTTGCAATTCTGCCTACCTTATGAATTTAATATTTAGAAAATATATCAAATAGAAGAACATTCAAAATGGCACATTCGTTGACTGAAAATAAATAAGGATTCCGTATCAGTGATAAAAGGATTAAGCTTGTGAAAACTTCAGCACTTATATTTTCCAATTTTAAACCCATGGTATGATTGTATCTGAAAATGCAAGCAAAGAAATATGGGGAAAACCCAGCACTCTGCATTTGTTAATAGAATTTCTATTAAAATGTTTATGAGGCAATTCAAATTTTCTGAACTAATATGAAAAACTGTAAAACTGAGACCATTTCTTCACCTGCAGACTGGCAGGTATCAGGGAGATAGCCTGCATTGTAATGTTTTCCTGAGTTAACTAGTATATTAAATGGGTACTGGTATTTCTCAAAGTGCAAAAGACAATTACTCATTGGCTTTTCTGCAAACATCTGAAGAATGTATTTTCAATCTGAAGAGTTTTAAGAACTATTTTGTTTATTTATATATGTGTTCATTTATTGTTTCATCCACACATCCATACAATATTTAAATTTTGTAATTAATTCAATATTTAAAACTATTTTCAATGAATTATATATAGAAAACTTTGAAAGATGTGTGAATGAATCATGAACAAATTTTTGTATACTCTTGCATAATATATTATGAGAAATCCCTACATTTACTCCTGAAGTATAAGAGATTGTATATATATATA
>JAQZBX010034332.1:0-25031 GCA_029593785.1 Cabassous unicinctus
ACTGAAAATAGGTAGAAAAAATATACTTAAATATTATCTTTTTTAAAAATGAATACCTCTGACACAAACTAGTGAAAGACTAATTGGGATAGACATATATCCAAAGGCATTCCAAAAACTGAATAAGGAAGGGTCAGCTATATCTAAAAACTTTAGTTATTCATACATTTTTAAAGAGATTCTCAAGAGAGTTAGGGGGTCATGCTTGAAGATAGGTCTTACATGAATTATCATAAGAGGCCATCCCCCCACATTTGAAAAGTTTTAGTTATATTTATTTTTTTTCTCCAGATTTCATCAGTTCACCAGTCATTGGGCTGGTACCCTCCCATATTCCCATGATACTAGCACATCCGTTGACATCTAGCATGGTGTCTTCAGTCTGGAGCCTTACAACCAATCAGAGTTGATGCTATCGTATTAAAGGTTCCATAATAAAGTGAAAAAGATGGCCTTCATGCTGATGAAAGCTGTAAAGTAGCTATTGTGCTTGTTTGGTATTGCAAGGCCCAGATGTATTATTTATGCAATTTTTCTTTTGAAAGAGAAACTGAAAGAGCAGATTTCATTTTATTGCATTCAGTCAAAGCTATTGTCTCATGAATGTGAACATTTCTGCATTTTATTTCCTCAGAGTATAGAAGGCGTTTTTCAGAGATCATCTAAGTAGGGATTTTAAAAGTTTAAAAACTGCTTTTAAAATAGGTACGCCCTAATGACAGATCTATTGTTCATACTGGTATATAAACTAAATCAAAAATTGCCACATAAAAACTTGCACCTAGTTCAAGGTATAATTTTCAAGGTCTTAGCTAGTCATTAAGACTTTTTATTTGGTTTAGGAAAACAGAAAAACGTCAGTTTTTTAATCATAAAGTAATTCATCAGGAACAAATGTCGGCAATAATGAAATCTTTTATTATTTTGATTTTGTTGTTGTAGTTTCAAATATGTTATCATATCTAAGAAAAGTCTAACAAAATGCACATATAGAAAAAAAACTAAAGCAAAGCCAAAGTTTAATATAAAAACAGGTTTAAGTGCTAAAATGATACAATAATTTTCCTAGTAATTTTTTATTCAGAATCTTATTTGAACATCATAAAGACTGCAAACTTGGGTATTATTATTCCATTCATTTTTCAGACATGGGCACTGAGACTTAAGAGATGGAGTAAACTGACCACAGCAATTTAAATGATGGATGTGGGACCTCTTTCTGGTCTTCTGATTATAATAGAATCCTCTCCACGCTACCCCACGTTTCACCTCTCTCCAGTTGCCTCTTTCATCTCTGCACCCTCATGGCTAAGGCTTCCTACTAAAAATTAATTACAAATTAAACAAATTTGTCTCCTAAAGGAAGAAAAAATAGTAAGTCCTATCTACCTATGTCCATGGAACATTCAATTGTGCTTGCCTGTCTTTTTTCGTAGAAAGGTATCTACTTTGGGAAATTTAATTTTTTCCATTCAAATTGGTCTCCAGGAAATGATTTTTCAGTCTTCACTATATTTCAGCCTTCATACTTCCTTCCGAAACAGCAAAGGAGAATTTGCATTTAGTAGGGATCATTTAATGTTTGTGAATTTGTGAAATTAATGAATAAATGAAACTTCGTGGGATGTAGATTCTGATTTGCTTTAATGTTACCTTAAGTGCTATTACTAAGTTCTAGATTGAAGAATACTAGCTCATACTTAGAAAATAGCTACTGTAACCATACACAGAGTACTGTATGCTACACTACAAAATATATGAAAATGTACACACAACCCCATCTTTACTCTTGCGTCCCGTTTCACTAAGAGAATAGAAGCAGTGAGAAGAATTTCACCAAGCTTTGGCTGTATCTGTCTGGCATCTCCATGGTTACATGGATGAACTGTTAGTGCTCATAGCTAAGACCAGACCTCTTCTTGTGCCATAAATCCCATGCCTTCTCGCCTACTCAAGGTCATCAATCTGAAAATTCTTCCCTTCATTGCCTGCATCAACTAATTTTTCTCTATATACATGTTGTTATTTTTCCTATTAAAAATAAAAGCACTTTTTGACCCCACTTTACTCTCCAGCAATCATCCCTTCTCTTTCCTTCCATTTACATTACAATCCATCAAAATAATTGCGTGTTTTTTTTAAACCACAGTCTCCAGTTCCTTTACCAGAAATCTCTCACGAGTCCTTTCCTTTATTTTTGATATGCTCTATTCCACAAAGAGTATCCTTTGCAATGTCAATAATGACCACCACATTGCTAAATCCAGGGTTTAATTTTCAGTGCTCCTCTTTCTTGATGGTAGCCATATTTAAGATAATTGAATTTTGAAATTTTCTCTTTCTTTAAATACTTTTTCTTTTCTGTCACCTCAGGGTGTTCCTTTTCAGTCTCAATGCCATAGCCTTGGAGTGTCTAAGAGCTCAGCCCTTTACCATTTCAGAAAATGGCCACTCCATAATTCTATTGGCTTATCCCCCAAACTTGCTAGTCATTCTTACACATCCATCACCCAATCTGCCTTTAAAAGTTTCTACCTTTAAAAGATATCCAATCCCACCACTTCCATAACTACCACTTTAATCAAAGCCAATATAATTCTCACCTGGAACATTGCAACAGCTTCCTCTTTCCTCTCCCAGCTTCAATACTCCTCTTAAGTCATTCTATAACCTATTAGCCAAAGTAGTTGTGTGAAATAACAAGGGAGACTGTGAAACAACTCTTCTTAAAACTCTCCAATACCTTCCCTTATCACTCTGAATAAAAGCCAAAAATTTATAACGGCCCCCAGCGCCTGCACAGGCTCATCATTATTTCCTTTCCGACCTCATGTCCCACTCCTCTCCCTTAGTCACTTTGGACGAGCTGCTTATCCTCCACCCTGCATCTTGAATACGATATGCATGCCTTCCATCAGGAGCTTTGCACAAGTTGCTTTCTTGGTGGTAGGAAGGTAAATTGAAAAAGCCAGGGTTCCTTCCCACCTTAGCTCAATCCTTGTCTCTTCCTTTTGTTCCTTACAGACATGTCTAAGAAGTTCTGAGGGGCTTTTGTGCCTCCATGGCATGGGGGTCAGTGTACACGGCATGCACCCTGGCCGGCTGGCATCACTACCTGCTCTGGCAGCCACTGACACGGTGCCATTCTGGTCTGGTCTCTCACTACGTGCTCTTGCAGGTCACTCCCACATTTTCTTTAACCTGTGCACAGTGCTTCTCCAGGTCGGCCAGCACTCCAGGCCAATCTGCACTGCTCTTGGTCTCACGGTGAAACTTCTACTGCCGAAATACCCTCAGGGGCTACAGAAAACTCGGGAAGGTCATCTGCATTCTTTCTGCCAAGACGCATCAGGCAGAATGTTCTATGGCTTCGTCCCCTCAGCCCCCCAGTCTACGCATGGGGACACCTGGGGCTCTTGTAAGCTACTCGGGAACAGGGAACTCAGCCCAAATTATTTGGGGTTTATGTCTTTCTCTCCCCAGTTATTTGGGGTTTATTCATTTTGTGCAGGACTACAACAGGGTTACCACTCAAGAACTTATGAGCACCTAAGTTTTCTTTTACTTTTTCAGATTTTTCTTTCCATCTACCCAATATGCAAAATATTTATCTTGTCTCAAATAATGCTGGAGACTAGGAGGTCTTATTTTCTTTAAACACAGTCTTCTGTATCTTTTGTCTGTGTAAGAGCCCTGGAGTTTGAAACATAAAACTAATAATTTACTTTGATTTTGTTGTCAGGTTGCTGTATCATCCTTTCTCATGGCAGAAAGCATGTGAAACTCTAGCTGTTTATGAATGGAGAAGATAGGAAGTAAAGAAAAACAACTTTAATTAATATTTCAAAATATTAGCCTACTACATAGAATATATCCCTTATTAGAAAGGAAATATAAAACATATTTTAGCATATAATTTATCCTGGATGTTATGAATCTTGATTTATGTTGCAATGAGTTTTACATACAACTGTAGGCTTCTTGATGTCCTATATTCCATGCAGTTATCCTTCATCTCTAAAAGTATCAAGGGTCTTTATTTCAAAGAATCATCAAATCACTGTAAAAAATTATATATTTGGCCCTCAACTGTTATGTTCTAGTGTTACTTTTTAAATTTATAAAAATAAAAAAATTAAAAAAACCTATACCCATAAATCACTTAAAAAAATCTCTCATACTAGAGTGATGGGCATAAATTTTTTTTCCCAAGGAATTGATATTTAGGATATTCTTTAGAAAGACAAAGAAAGCTGATAAGGCTTCATTGATACTTGCTCAGAAAAATTTGGTCCTTGGTTTTTTGGTTTTGTTTTTTTTTTTGAGTGTGTGTTCCCCCCTCCCCCAATTTCCCCTGAGGATTAATTACAGTAGTCTTCTCTGTAAGTCATTTTCATTCTCATCTATATAAAGCATTTCTTTAAAGTCCCATTCGTGTGCTCTTACAGCAGATAAAGAAACCAGCATTAGACCCTGCCCTCTGGGAATTTAAACCCTCTAGCTGCCCCCCACCTCCACTCTCAAATTCTGAATTATAAAAAAATTGTCTTTTTAAAAACTTCAACGAAATTTAAAATTTTGATGGGATGGGCATATTTTGGTATAATATTACATCAAAGTTTTATTATGAAACACTGCATAGAAAGCTTTGGTAACAAAACCAAGGTTTGTTTCTTACAGATGCCCCATTTTGAAGGAAGGATGTGAAATCCTCAAGCCTACTCCATCTCCTGAGGTAAGACTCCTCTACTGCCTCCCGGGTGAGAGTGACAGTGTCCTCCGGAGCCTGTGGTCTCCTGCCAAGATGTAAAAAGGGCCTAGGGAGTGAGTCAAGAAGGTGAAAAGACTGAAACCTGGAAGGTTACTGGAGTCAGAATGAATTCCTGGGTGGTGCATTCAAGGCTGGTTCAACATGGATTCAAAGTAAACACTTATTTTCTATTATGTGTTCATGATCCAAATTTTTCTTTCTGGTATCAAACTACATGGGCACTCGCTCTCAGACGGAGGCATATAATGGAAGAGTCAATGAATAATAGAGACGACGTTCTTACCGAATTTCACACCCTGAGATGTTTAGAGGCAGAGCTACAGAGAGAAAAGAAAAGAGCAGAATGTGTGCTAATGGCTTCAGACTTCAGTTTTACAAATGTGTCATTTAGTGATTAGATTTTTTTTTCTGAAGATTCTGATAAAATTAATATTATATATTGATGGGGAATGCAGTTGTCTTGAAGACATCTGAAAGTTGATTGTTGAGGTGAGGAACTTTTTTCTTCACTGATGTCCACTCTCTAAAATGCATGAGAGATTCTGATATATGTTTATTCTAACTGGGACAAATATTTCATGTAATGGCCATCACCTTGGAGGAAAATGGAGTCAACGGTGCAGGTGGGGGCCATCTGTGCACCATTTTGAAAATTGGAATAAAGTGACTAAGATTGGAATTTTCATTATGGAATTCACTTTTCCAGCTTTTACCTGGCTTATGTACCCCCAAGGCCTGGAGTTAATCTCTTTGGTTCTGGTGTTACCTGGTAGATGGGCTTCTGGGGCAGATGGAAAGAATAGGGTATTTCTACTTTGGGCAGCTTTCATTCTACTTGAGTCCACAGGAGATGAAAATGATTTCAGAGTGTCTCCCTTGTTTTCTGCTTTTGCTTTTGGCCTGTATTAGTCAGTCAAAGGGGTGCTGATGCAAAATACCAGAAATCTATTGGGTTTTACAAAGGGTATTTATTTGGGGTAGAAGCTTACAGTTACCAGGCCATAAAGCATAAGTTAACTTCTCTCACGAAAGTCTGTAGCCACGTGTTGGCATAAGATGGCTGCTGACATCTGCATGGGTTCAGCCTTCCTGGGTTCCTCTCTTCCCAGGGCTTGTTTCTCTCTGGGCTCAGCTGCTTTGCTCTCTGCACAAGGCCAGCTGTAGACTATCAGGCGAACAGCTCATCTCTCTTCCCAGGGCCTCTGCTGTGTCTAATTGAGCCTTCTCTCCTCCTTCACATATCTGCTTCTCTGTGTGTTTATTTCCCAGGCTCCAGGATCAAAACTCCGAACTCCTTTCTCTGTGGTGTGGTTTCTCTGTGAGTCCCTGCTGCCCACAAGGGGGTGGGGACTCAATGTCCTCCTGATGTGGCCCAATCAAAGCCTTAATCATTATTTAATCAAGTAAAAGTGAAACCTCTGAATCCAATCCAATCTAATATGCCCAGAGGGACAGACCAGTTCACAAACACAATCCAATATCTATTTTTGGAATTCATAAGCAATATCAAACTGCTACATGGCCCATTTCTAATATGCCAAAAAAAGCCAAGGAGGAAGCCTGTTTTCCACTTAATGGTGATTTTCTTACACATCAGCCTATTTGCCTAAGGGAACTCAGACAACCTTCCTTCGCTTTCTTCCCTCCCTCCCTCCATTCCTTTGTCTTTTCCTTCATTCTGTGCTCATTCTATAAACACTTGTTAGGCACGAACTATGTACCAGATCCAGGCTATACTTTTTTCCCTTGTAGAGGTTCCACACTAAAAGATGTAAACAGTCATGTAAATAAATAGTAACAAATCTGTTAAGGGTTAAGAGAAACATGTACATATGTAAATGGAGTACAAAGGAAGAAAGGATAAATTCCACTTAGGAGATGGCTTCAAATAAGAGACAGTTCTTAGACCTTGTAAATGTACGTATTTGTATGGGTATATTTCCATTCCTAAAGATATTTTATTTTCACTCTGAAGAGTAGAATTTTATGGGTTGATAAAGACAGATTCCTATCCATAACATAAATTAATGTAATCTCTATGAGTAGTTACTTTCAGAATTCTGGTCCCATACTTATTTTCATAATATACACCTATGTGACACAAGCAACCATGGACTTGGCCCCAAGCTAAATTTCTCAGAACTTGGAATGAGTGCACTGCCAGCTCCGTCAACCTGATAAAGCATTTCTGGCTATTTCAGAGAAGTTTTCTAAAAGGAAGCATTTATAATGTATCTTGATCACAGCTTGATTATTAGGAATGGGAAGCTCAGTCTTGTCTAGAACTTGGCTTAATTTATAGGCTTCCAGAAATACCTATGGAGTTTGAAAAACAATGTTTGATTTATGCAGAGCTGTAGGCATAAAGAAGATAAAATTTCTTTGGTGAACTTATCATAAGCAATCTACAGGCTCTTGTAAATTATGAACCCACCATGGTCACTTTTTCAATTAAAGAAAAAGTATATAACCATCAGGTTGTATGACAAATATTTATTCATCCCCACACTGAACGGTACAAGAGGGGTAAAGGTAGAAAGTAGTATCAGAATGCATTATAGAATCCCCACTACTCAGTCCATGTTGTTAAGCATTTAAGGTTTACACTGAGCAGCCCTGTGCTGCAGCAGTAGCATTCCAAAGTGATTTTTCTGCAATCAGAGTTTCATTCATTACCCAATTTTCATGCAACTCCCCTGGCATTTGAAATATGTTTCAAGGTAGACTCCCCAAGGGCTTTTCCCCTCCCATAATAACTGATCTGCAGTGTCCAAAGATAGATCTAAATATCTTTGGTGCAAATTACTTGAGGCCTGCAGAGCATGATTCTCTGTCATCTTCATCACATTTCACACCTACAGAACTGATAACAGATTAATATCTAGGCTGAAAATATTTCATCAGCGTCTCTGGCTAAAGCACCTTGCATTATTTTATCTGGGGGCACCAATAAAAGAAGGAGGGGGCCCAGAGAGAAAAAAAATTTATTTGCACTCAGAGAAGAGGAAAAAAAAAAGAATTTCCTTTAGCATTATGGGAAATGCGACAGAGCTGGTCCTGGCAAAGTTCTCTGCTCCGATTATGTATACACTTTTATTCAATCATTGTATCGCTCTGTGTCTGACATTTGGTCAATAGTGCAATCTACCAACGATCAGAATAAAACAGCCACCCCAGAGCACCTTGGAATTTCATTAGTTTCCTTTCAATGTAGTCCTTATTACTAGATGTTTATTTGGAAACACAAATTTAAAGTTCAATTCTGTGCCCTGTCAATATTAGTAAAGAGTCTAGGATCCTCGACATTACTGTAAACTTGATTTTTTTTCCCTATGTATTCGTTTACTTATTTATTCTGGTGGAGAAAAGGAGTTGTAAGGGAGGGACAGTAGGGCATAAGAAGGAAATTTTCTTGAAATGAAAAATAAAAAAGAATTGGCAGTAAAATTTGCTGGCATGGAAGCCTTATTTTTTCAAGTATGATAAGTAGGAAAATGCGAAAATAATGGGAAACAATTTCACAAGTGTATTCAGTCTCTGGTAGGTTGCAAAGGATGTTCAAAGTGAAGACTGGTGGGAAAATAGTGGCATCAGCAATAATGTCATTGATTACGAGGAGGCAGTACAGTGTGTCATCAAAGAAATGGGTTTGGTTTTGTGCAGACCCAGATATGAATGGTCACTCAGTCATAGATTAGCTGTTGATTTTGGTATAAGTTTTGTCTGTGCCTCAATTTTCTCATCTGAAAATGGGGGTAATGGTCCCTCACTTGATGACCTGGATGGGAGATGAGAGATAATAGCATATATCAAAAGTGAGTCACATAATCAGAATAGAATTAGCCAATGACCTTACTACTTATAAACTATCTATTTTTATTCTTCTTAATACATTTCTCATTAATTCATTTATTCAAGATCTATTTTGTGCCAAACAAATTGATATGTTCTAAGGCTATATAGGAACAAATGCATGGATCAATGAAGCAATGAAATGTTCACTAAGAAATTATGCTCTCTTAAGAATAGTTCAAATGCTATCATGTGTTTATATTAACTGCTTTCCAAGGAAAGGAAACTAATTAGGACATTAGAAGATTCTCTTTTACTGGGCTAACACTGGTTCCATATTTTAACATAGTGTGTTGAAGGAATATGGTCAAGGCATATTGATGTCATCATACATGTTCTTAAAAAGTTATCCATTCTTAGATAAAAAGAATTGATCTCATAAAACTCGTAAAAGAGACCACGGCACCAGGTGTAAAGGTAGAATTGACAGCTTAAAGTTTTAAAATAAAATATCTTTCATTGCATCGTAGCACATTTCCAACGTCTATCCTTGTGTCTCTGTATTGTTGTTTAGAAGTTTTGGAACCATATTCTAATAAATCGTGTCTAATAGAAAAAGCAATATTAAACTTCCCTTTCAGAATTAATTTTGGTCCTCAGTTGCATTGTCTTTATGTGCTGTACACCTGCTAAAATTATTCTATATTTTATTTTGGTCACAACAATGATTCTGGGTATTGCAGTTAGAGCTAAACCCATTTTTATGGGTTTATAAAAGTGAGAAAAACTTAGAACACTGTAATGTTAACAATCTCAAAAGAAGTCCATAGAATTTATAACACTTCTTAGGTATTTACATTTTATATGAAGCGTTACATTTTTCAATGTTTTTCAAATTAGTGATAATTATAATGATAAATATTTATTGAGTCCTTACCATGTGCCAGGTAGTGTCCTAAGGTCTTTATACATATTAACTCATTTAATCTTCAAAATACATACTATGACATAGGTACTGTCATTATTCCCATTTACTGAAGTGGGGACTAAGGCACAGAGACGTGAAGTGTTTTGCCCAAAGTCATACAGATACTAAGAGACAGAATGAAGAAATGATTCAAGTCAGTTTACCTCTAGAGTTGGAACACTTTCTCACTATCCTAGGTTACCTCAGTAATAAAGGAAATTACAGATCATCTTTCTATGCACTGGAGAAGGCCAAGATGAGAGGAAAAGTAGTTCTCCCAGCATGATCTACTAATTGAACTGGAATATGACGATAAACCATAAAACTTTTAATGTACTATTCTTCTGAAAAGACAACAGGATTATTAATATAATGACCAACTTTCAAAGTTCATGAGGAATAAATATTTATCCACGTTTGAATAAAATGTAAGGACTTGAATGGACATTTTATGATAATCGAGCTTCTATTTTGTTTTTGTAATCCTGAACCCAGAATTCACTGTCTATTATTCAATTGTTTTTACAAAACACGCAGGGCCATCTGTTCTTTTGCTACTCTTGCATTCTTTCCCTTTGGGAAGATTCCTCTCCCAACTGCCTGTGGTTCTGGCAGAGCTGTAAACCAAGAAGCCTGCTTTCCTCGCCAGTAGGGCCTTGGTGTTTGATGTTCGGTCGATACATCCCCACTTGCAGGGTATCATGATTGGTCCAGGGGTAGACACTTGATCCCAGAACAGTCTCACAGAGACTCTTTGGGGGGAAATTAACATAGAATTTGGGAAAGACACAGCATCTCTCTCCCTGGGATTTAAAACTCTGGGAAACGTATAAGCCTGGAGCAGCTGGAGAACATCTGGTATTGACAGGGAGAAAACTTGGCTGAGAAAGAGGCCACATGAAGTCAGGCAGAGCCCAAAAGTGGAGAGGAAGAGATGAATACTGGTGACACGCTGGAACCCTTGAATCCAGCCATTTCTCTTGTTTGCTTTTCTCCACCCATACCAGCCTTCCTTCTGAGTCTCTATCATGTCAAGCTCATGCCCACCTCGGGACATTTGCACTTTTGATTCCCTCACTCTTTTCTTTCCCCAGGTATTCACAGGGCTGCTCTTTTCTTTTTCCCTTTTGTCATTTAGATCTCCAAATCTTCATAGAGGGTATTTCCAGTATCATTAAATCTACACAAGTTCCCATTCTTCACATTCACTGTTTATGACTTTACCCTATTACATTTCCTTCACAAAATTTGTATTATCTGCCCCTGTGTGTCTCTCTCCACTCTGTGACTTTAAGAGAAGGCAACTTGCCTTCTTCTCATCTCTATATTATAGCACAACAAGCAATGGGCTGATATATAAGAGGTGTTCAGTAACTATATGTGGAACAATTGAAATTGAGTCAACAGATTTTTTTTTCATAAAATCATTTGAGATGACTTTCTATAACAAATGACTGACAAATTACTGATTGTTTATTATAGCATGCTAACACATAATCTATCCAGATTAATATTTTTGTAAACTTGCCACATATATTACATATGGATTAAGAAAAAAAAAACCAATACCAGTAGTACTATTTCCATTTAACATCATATTTTCATAGCGTACAAATATTTTGGACAATCTTTCACTGCTTTTTCAATATAATTAAAACATTTATATTCGTTCATTTAGTAATAAGTATTAAGCACCTGTCACTATATGTAGTACTGTTCTAGGCACTGTAGTGAACATAAAAAAATGAAAGAAGAAAACAGAGTTGAAAATACCACTTAGGAAATGAGCAGAAATATAAACGGGCTAAATGAGAAGTAATAGTATACATTGAAAATGTGCCAGAATTTAGAGAAGGAAGGGATGTTAGTAACTGAAATACTTGGAGATGACCTTCTGGATGGCACAAGACTGAATGCTGATTTAGAACTTTCGAGAATCTCTGAAGGATGGGACAGGAAAGTCCAAGGAAAGAGTACAAGAGTATGACCTTCTGTGGGGCTGGCGATGAGTGTACTGCAGTTCAAGTGAAATCCTCCCTTGAGGAATTGAGAGAAATAAGTTAATAGGATCAGGTTTTAGAGGTGTTTAAATTAGGGATATGTAGTTTTATATTATTCACATTAGAGATTCTTGCAAGGAAAATGAGAAGTAAATTTTAGGTTAATTTACCTAGCTTGTGCAATATGCAGAATAACTACAGAAGGAAAATGGTCAGAAAAACCACGTAGAAAGCCTGTGCTGCAGTTCAGATGGGAAGCATTTTAAACTCTTGGAAAGGGTAGTGCCCAGGGATTGTATGTAGAGGAAAGAAAAGATGGCTTATTCAGATGAACACTCAATATAACTTACGAGGAAAAGCAGAGGGTCAGGATTACTGCCAAGTTCTTCCTTTTGGAAAAATGGAAAAAAATGAAACCAATGATGGAAATATTCATGTTGGACGTGGAACCAGCTTAGGGATAATTGTGAATTTGGTTTTGATGAAACTAAGTTAATGGTAACATGAGTAAGTAGAAAGTTTCCATTTGGTAGCTGGCAACCCAGGCATTCACATAAGAGCTAAGGTACGATATAGCATTTGGCTTTTGCCATTTATAGATTTGGCAGTTAATAGGCATTTATTTGATAGGTATAATCAATCCATTAAGTATAGAAGGCATAGTGCCCAGTGTTCATGATACTTCTAGGCACCCAAGAAAATGGTTTCATTTTTCTACAAATCAGGAGAAAAATATATACTATTCATCTTTATAACAACATAGCTGTAAAATGTAATTTTGAATATTTTGTTTTATGGAGGAAGGGACCCATGAAGATGGAAGTGCCTAGAGCCCATGAAAATCAAAATGTGATCCTGTGAGTTTGCCATAATAGTGAAATGAATTATTAGGAAGTGAGCAAAAGGCCAAAGACAGTCTTAGAGCAATGGTTTGCAGGGTTTGTTCTTCCCTCAACATATGCATTCACATGCCCGACATACCCAAGAGCAGCAAGAGGGGGTCTAGCAGATAGGAAACCCTCATTCAATGAGTGCTAAGTAAATGTGGATGGTTTCCTGCCAGCAGGGACACAGCTACCCAGATTATAGTCACATGGCATACATGTCCTAGCCAAGCTTTCAGTATATAGATGCTATCACCCCCCTCCCCCAGAGGCCCTCAATGAGGGAACAATTAAAAATCAGAAAAGGGATGTGAATTTAGCTTTCACATTCCATTTTTCTTTATTTAGAGTTAGCTTTGGCATTTTTTGAAACAGAAAAACAGAATCATATAAAAACAATTAAAAGGGTTTTAAATATGAACACAAGGAATAAAAAATGCAGATTTCATTTGAAAAACTTTCTAATACAAAATTCAATGGTATTTTATTTAAGGACCCTTTCTGTATACACCTATTAACCACATGATCCTTCAGTTCTCCAGAACTCAAAAGATACCATAAATGTGTAAAATATATTCCCAATGCTGTTGGTTTCTAATCTATTACTGTGTTTAAAAAATCAGATGATAAATTTTACATGTCTTTCATGTTTTCCTAAGAATGTTTCTAGTTTTCTATCTTGGACTCCCCTTATGTCAGAGATCAAAGAAATTCTTCATATTTCATTAATTGAGAAGATATTCTATTTAATATGTATCTAAAATTAGGTTGGACACAGCTATTTCTTTTTTTATTTGTTTCTGAAATTCTGACCCTTTATTTCTTGATAAACTTTGCTAAAGCAATGACTACATTTCCTTAACACTGCAAATAATAAAGTCAACTATGTATTTGAGCAAATTGACATCTTCACTTAGCAAACTCACCCTAAATTACAAAAACAAACCCTCTTGACAGTTGGCTGACAATGGCTGAGATGACAACAGAAATAATTTCAAGCAGTAGAATAAATCTAAAAAATAACATCTAAGCTAGTACACACATTAGTACAGACCTTTCTTTTATAATGGTATAAAAAAGAAAGAAATCAAAGGAAAAGGATGCAACATGCCCGTTAGGTATGGCACAAAGTCTCAGCCTATCACAGTAAGTTATTTGCAAAATCAAGTTATAGTGCATCCTTTGTCCTTACCAGCAGGTGCAGCTATTAAGCAGGAAACATTCAAATATAATATGGCCTTGAGGGGGAAAATAGACAGTTTCTTTTTTTGTCCATTACAAATGGCTAACACCAGCATGATAATTTAATGATTAAATTTTATTTGGCAGGAAAAGCTAGCCATTTATTTGGAGTCCTGAAAATCACTAAACTCTGAATGTTTTGCTTAGGTATGAGTAAATCATACATTGCCTATTCAGTTAAAGGAAACGTCCTTTTCTCCTCTTCTCCATACTATTTGCTTCCCTACAAGTATTCAGCAGGGGTCTAAAAGTAGTATGTATGTTTATGGGGAGTGGAATCAGCTATAGGTTTCACTTTTAATAAGGTGAGCTATCCAGGCACATGCTAAAGTGACCCTGTTGGACTGAATGTGGCATCATAGTGACGATCTGGGTGGCCTAGATGGTCTAATTTGAAGCAGATGGATACTAGAGCAGTGGAAAATGTGCAGTGTCAAAACAGTGTCTTGGGACAGTTTGCAATATGCGAAGAGGCGAGCCTAGAAGACATGGTTTTAAGGAGCAGAGAAGCTAAATGTGATGAAGTTGTGAGAGGTGGGATGAAAAGAAGAAACGAACAATGCTTTAAAAGCAGAAGGAGGAGAGAAAGAAAGCATGACCAGCAGTATCAGATGCTAAGAATTGAAAACCACTCATTGGATTTGGCAATTCGGAGAGCGGTTTCAGTGGATTTGGTATGATCTGAAGCCAGACTACAGTGGGTTGAATGAACAAGAAAGGGAGGGCAAATTTACAACTTCCTACAAATATCTTAGCTATAAATGGAAAATGCAAATTAGAGCAGAATTTAGGAGAATGGATCTTGGAGGGGAAATAGAGAATGAAGAGATAGTTTAAAAATATGAGAAGGGGGAAAAGTAATATTTATGAAGCAAGGTCCATGGATTCTATGAGGTCAAAGAGAATATGGGGAAAGTTGGCCTCCAAAGCCCCAGTGGTGGGATTGGTTTTCACTGGGAGACATTCTCTTTCTCTGAGACAGCAGGAGAAATAAGATTGTGTTAACATAGGTACTTGGTGCTTTGCTGGAAGAGAATGAGCAGGGTTTCTACCTCATGGTCTCCATTATGTTTTCCATGACACAGGCAAGCCTGTTGGTTGAGGATGAGAGGGGCAGGAGTATGGTCCTCTCTTGCACTAAGTGGTAAGTCTTTAAAATAGACGCTGACCACTTAGAAGAAATTGGAAAACATAATTCTGAAGTGGTGCCAACCACAGCGCTTGTCTGCCCAAGTGATCAAACTAATTCACAACTGTTTTTGAAGAGGTAGAACAAAGAACTGATGAAATGATGAGTCCTCATAAGAAAATGAGTGAAGTGGTCAAAGGGGTACAGGCTGTCTAGGGAAATTCTTTAGAGTCCACATGTCTTACATCTCCATGTCTCTAAAGTTTAGCATAAAACCCAGCACATGATAAGTACAAAACAAATAATGTTGGAATGAAGAATGTCACAGAGTAGCTAATAGAAACAAAGAACTGATTGTCTCGAGGACATTGAAATTAATAGTAGTAATACTCCTACTCCCACTAATAATGATGATGATGGCAAACATTTTTTGGGTAATTATTATGTGCTGAACACTCTTCCAACCAATTTATTTGTATTATCTCAATTAAATCCTCATAACTAGGCATATGAGGTAGACATTATTGTTATTGCAATTTTACACTTTAGGTTCAGAGAGGACAAATAATTTGCCAAGTTCACATGGTTTAATAAGTGGAGAAACTAAGATTTGAGCCACAGTTGGTAAGTAGTGAGAAAACTAGGATAGGAATATATTGTTGAAGAAGATGGTATGGAGGTTTAAGATTGATTTTGTAGCCACTTTCTCCCTCTCTTGCTCCTCTCCTACGTCATGCTCCCAATATAATGCTTAATACACAATAGGTATTTCATAAAACATTGAGTGGTAGGATAGTGGGCTTCCACTAGAGATACAGTGGACTGTTCATTTTCCTCTACTGAAATATTTAAAAATAGAGAAGTAGAGGGGCTTTGAAAGCTTTTTATTCACACACACACACACATGCACATACACAAATATTTTGGTGACCACAACAAAACCTAAATGCAATAATTAACCATATTCAGGCAGAGATGGCGGCTTTGCACATATGTGTTTCCTAAGCATTAAGACACTTTTCCAGGGTGGGCCTGGCCTAGACTCTCCATGACCTTGCAAGATTTATTTGAAACTTCTTGATTCTCAGATTTCTTATAGAGCTACTTGGGACTAGGATGCTATTCAATCTCTTTGGCTTATTATAAAGTAGAATGATATTTTAAAATGTAAAGGAGGGTTTCTCTATCTCTTGAAACATTTCCTAGGCTTCTGGTTTGAGAACATGTTTTTCTGGCCTATATAGAGTTTTAAACCACCACAATCACATATGCTACTTTAATGTTTTTGAGGAAAATGAACTAAATTCTGTGATTAGAAACAAACCAGAGCAACAGGAAAAGTTGTTTTATTTATAAAGTACATCCTGGTTTCCACCTATAGCAGCTTTGAAAATCATGGTCTTAAACTTTTGAAATTTTAGGTAATCTATGAAATTAAAGAATTGAAAAAGTCTTGGCCAAATTTATGCTTAAAATTTTATGCTCATATGGTTGCCTGTAAATATCCTTGGTATTTTCAGCAAAGATACCATTACTTAAATCAACCTCAGGTCCTTGAGATCTTAAATATGATTAAACTTGTTTCTTCTACACAAATTGTCTCTAGTCTTAGTAAACCATTAATTCAAACTAAAATTTGAAAAAATTCAGTTTGGGGGATTAAATTCCAAAAGATTTAATAAGAAAATCTTAACAGGTAAGCAATCGACCTTCCTGCCTAACCTCGTGTGATAATTTAGTTTCTTAAGACTATTTGCCTCATACCTACAAAATGTAGAAAATCAAAAAAACGCTTAAACCAAAAATAAATTGAACAAATTCATTTGTATTCTAAATTTGTATGTGAAAATAATAGACATTATGGATATTTTTCTTTGACTATTAGCTTCCAGAGAGAAGGAAATAAGTTGAATATTATAAATCAAAGATTCCCAAATATGAGATTCTACAAGAATGTTTTTGAGTGATATAGATGCGCAATTTATTGTAGTTCAGTAAAATGAAACAAATAAACAAAACTGCTTTAGTTTTCAGTACATTCAAACATAATTTAGGTAGCATATATCTAAGTAATTCTTTTACACAGAAAAAACAGAGAGTTACCATATATCCCCTCCACACTGTTTCCCCTTTTATTAAGATCTTGCATTAGTGTGACACATTTGTTAAAATCGACGAACCAGTATTGACTTATTATTAGAACTTAAACTCCATAGTTTCTATAAGGGTTCACTCTTTGTGGATGCAGTTTTATGGGTTTTGACAAATGTGTAATGTCATGTATCCACTGTAATGCTATATATAGAATAGTTTCACTGCACTAAAAATGCCTTCTGCTCTGCCTATTCATCTGTTCCCCCCACCTTCCCCACCCCCAACCAGTGGCAACTACTGATCTTTTTACTGTCTCTCTAGTTCTACCCTTTCCACAATGCCATATAGTTGGAATCATACAGTATATAGCCTTTTCTGTCTGGTTTCTTTCTCTTATCAATATGCATTTAAAATTCCTCTGTGATTTTTGTAACTTAATAGCTCTTTTCTTTTTGTCACTGAATAACCTTGTATTGTATGATATGCTGCAGTTTGTCTGTCCTTTTGCCTGTGGAAAGGCATCTTGGCTGCTTCCAATTTTTGGCAATTATGAATAATGCTGCTACAAACATTCATGTACAGAGTTTTTTGTTTTTGTTTTGTGGACATAGTTTTCAACTCCTTTGGGTAAATACATAGGGGGGCAATTGCTGGATCATACAGGAAGCTTATGTTTAGCTTTGTAAGAAACTGCCAAACTGTACTCCAAAATGGCTCTCCTGTTTTGCGTTCCCACCAGCAATGAATGAGTTCCTGCTGCAGCACATTCTCACCAGTGTTTGGTGTTGTTGGGGATTTGTATTTCAGCCATTCTAGAAGATGTGTAGTGGTATCTCATTGTTGTCCTAATTTGCAATTCCCTCATGATACTGATTTGGCATTTGTATATGTTCTCTGGTGAAGTATCTGCTCAGTAATTGTGCCAGTTTATTAAAATTGGGTTGTTTGTTTTCTTATTGAGTTTTAAGAGTTCTTTGTATTTCTTGGATACAAGTCCTTTGTCAGGTATATCTTTTGCAAATATTTTCTCCCAGTCTGTGGCTTGTCTTTTAATTCTTTTCACGCTGTCCTTGGCAGAGCAGATGTTTTTTCAAACTTTATCAGTTAATCAAATTTTCCTTTCATGGATTGTGCCTTAAGGGTTTTATCCAAGAAGTCATCGCCAAACCCAAGATCACGTAGATTTTCTCCTACGTTATCTTTTAGATGGTTTACAGTTTTGCATTTTGCATTTTACATTTAGGTCTATGATCCATTTTAATTTGATTTTTGTGTAAAATGCAAGGTATGTGTCTAGATTGATTTTTTTTTTTTTTTTTGCATGTGGATGTCTAGTTCATCACCATTTGTTGAAATGGCTATCGTTTCTTCATTTAAATGCCTTTTTTCTTTTGCCAAAAATCAGATGACTATATTTGTGTGGGTCTACTTCTGAGCTCTTCATTCTGCTCCATTGATCTATTTATCTATTCTTTTGCTAAGACCATTTGATCACTTTAGCTTTAGAGTAATTCTTGAAGTCTAGTGGTGTCAGTCTTCTGACTTTTGTTCTTCTTTGGTATTGTGTTGGCTATTTTGGATCTTTTGCCTTTCTATATAAACTTAAGAATTAATTTGTCAATATTTACAAAATAACTTGTTGGGATTTTGATTGGAATTACATTGTGTCTTTCTGAGTAAGAAATATACTAATTTTTAAAAAATTTTGAGCAACTACAAAATAATTATAACTTGAAATTCTAATACTGTGTTTGATCATGTTTACTAAACTATAGAGGGGAAAAGAATTGCAACTATAGAGGCAGACTTTAAAATAAGAACCTACATATATGTTCTAAAATGTCAGATGATTCAATTTTACTCCTCTTTACTATTTCATCTCTAAAAGTTTGGTGTTCAAGGGAAGCAAATTCTAGTAAGCTTCCAAATCATATCTTTAAATTTAATTTTTAAAGGTTTTATTTTTATTATAAAATTAATGCAGTTTTTTTAAAGTAGAAAAAATGGAAAGCATATTAAAGTTAAGGAAGATGAAACAATCACTTAAGAGAGAAATACTGATTGTGTTTTGGTATGTTTTCTTCAATATTTTTCCAAAGCATATGTTGGTTAAGAGTTTTTTGCCTTTGCTTTGTTGTTGCTGTTATTGCTTTTATTTTAGGAATTATATCTTTATTCTGAAAGCAGTGTTACCGTATTGGAAGAGTTTGTAATGCAGAAGAGAGGGCAATATGGATAAACATACTGAGAGACCAAAGCTAGGCAAGCCTGGCAATAGAGCAAGGGATAAGAAGGAACGGTGTATTCGTTTGGATAGGCTAGTATTATTTCTGGTTTATGCCCACATAGGCTAGTTTGTTGGTATAGAGGAGAGGATCTGTGCTCCATGCAGTCACTCAGGACCCAGGCTGGTGGAAACTCAGCCTCTTGAAACATTGTCCAACACAGTGACAGTGCAAGAGAACTGGAGAATCACACGTAAGCTCTTCACCGTCTGAGTCATGAAGTGACATGTATCTCTGCTGCCCTGTTTTTCTTGTCCAAGCTAGTCGTATGGCCCTACCTAATAGCTTTGGGGATAATAAATGCAGGGAGCAAATAGAATATTTGGTGAATATACATTCTTTAGCACAAATGCGTGAACAAAATGAAATTGTGTATGCATTTGAGTGTATGCGTAAGAGTTCAGTTTAAGTTCTTCTTTAGAAGATCTTTCCAATTACTGACCTTTCCCTTTTTGCAGTTCCTGTAATATACACATTTTAAAAATTATATGCTACATATATTACCTCAAACTTTTGCTTAAATATTTCGTGTGTTTTCCTCCATGGATTTATGTGCATAGAAAAAGTGTCAGAGAATATTTATTGAATGAATATTGGTCTTTAACTTAAGTGAGAAACTGAGGATCACTGACATAATAACTGTTATTTTCATTTATGAATGGTACATCCTGACAAAAATGGTAACTTATATTCTTGCCTCCACTTTCTGGAACCACATAACTCACCTGTTCACATTCGACATTAGCAATCCCTATGGGATAAAATCCAAGTTCCTTAACATGACATATAAATTCCCCAATACCTGCCCCTTGCTTACATCTCCTATCTCATCTATGTTCACTCTTTGCTTTGCATTTTATGCTGTCAAACAATTTTTAGTTCCTCCATTATACCATACTGCTTTTTCTCTTAGTGTTTTTGCTTAAACAACCTCTACCTGGATCATCTTTGTGAACGCCATTCCCTTTTGCCAGGATGCGGCCACATTTCCAGTGGATTCCTAGGCTTCACCCAAAACTCAACTCAGAAATTATCTTTTCCTGGACCAGGCAAGCTGGGATGACTTCCTCCCTTATGTTTTCCAGTAAAACCCTGTTCATATCCTTAGGCAACTAGGTCATACTAGTGATCTAATTCATCTCTGAACCCCTGTGCCTATCATGTAATTAATTTACGTTTTTGAAGGTGGAATAATTGGGACCAATAGGTGGAATACCCTGGAAGCCTTCCCTCTTTTCTTTTACTCAGCCCCTGAAGCACAGCCTCTCCAGACCCTTTCCCTGTCTTCTTTATTTTATTGTGGGCTTTTCTAGAGTTGGAGGTTATACACAACATTAATTCAGTGTGATTTTAAATGGGAGGAAATTTTGTACCATGTTTCAAGGGTCGCTTTCTGCGCCCTGGTACAGAGGGGTCAGTTAACTTTTACGTGTGCCTTAGGTAGGCACGTTATACTCCTTCCCACCCTAGTAGGCTTTTCAAACTATAATGCCATTCCAAGAGCCAGGAGTGCAGATTCTATGAAAAAATGAATTATTAATGTCTGATTTTCATAGCAATAGAATATCTTTGCCCAAATAGTAGCATTTCTTCCATGCTTTCTGACATTCTTTCTTAATATAAAATCCTGACCCTTTAGTAGGTTGTCTTTTTGAATCACAGATTTGCTGACTTTAATAAACACACTGCTGTAACTTTTAATCAGCCCAGAAGTTCAGGTTGGAAAGTTTATGGTCAGATTAGAATCAAAACTACAAGTGAATAGTGGTGAATAAATATATAAATAAGGCTAAACATTTCCTATGTAGCAAATGTAGTTTTTCCAAGTAAATTCAAATAGGGGCTTATTTTTTTCTGAAAGCGTTTTCCTCTTTATTTGTAAAAGGAAAGACATATGTACAGTAGAAAGAGACAGTGCCAGGCTTTCTGTCCTCTTATCTTAGATTGCCATCCTCTCAAATCCATTCATGGACACAGTTATACTATTTTGCATTGCACACAGCTAATTTACCTCAGTTATGGTTGAAACCATCTCTATTTTTTTTTTTTTTTTTGAAACCATCTCTTTACCAGTGATTTGGCATTTAAAATCGAACCATTCAGAATTTTTTAAAAAATTAAATCATTTTTAAATTAACTAAAACTTGTAAATTAATTAAAAGGCTATTGATTATATGATCACCTTAAAAATATATTCAATTTTCATTTGCTTGCTATTCTAATTGCTCCTTATTCAAATGATAGAGACTATTTGTTCCTTATCAGACACCCTGGTCATTTGCCTGAACTCAAAGAAGCTTATTCACAGATGCCATCTGTCCAGAGAGCAACTTGGCATTTGTCTGGGTGTGGGTCTTGATTTCTGTTCAGTAACTTTAGTCACTGTACGTGTAGGATAACGTGCTTTTTTCTGAATTGCTAAATGCATAATCATGCGTGCTCCTGCCTCATCTTTCTGTAATGGCCCTTTTTGACTGTCATTTATCAAGGCATAAAGGAAGAAAATAATTTTTCAACTCATCACATAATCAAAAACCAAATACAATGTCTTATTCTAGCAAAGGCAATTCTGAAAATGATTTGAAGCATAACCTTTGTTTTTTTATAACCTTCACTAGAGTGGATTTCCTTTATTGCTTCCAAAAGGGAAGATATCTAAAGGATACCTCCTCATGCTGAAAGAGTTGGTGAAGCCCAGGTTGCCATGAAAAATTCCATTGTTTGCCGAGGGGTACCCAGTACAATTACTACTCTGTTTCAGTGACAGTGACTATCATGAAGAGGAGCATGACAAAGTGTGTCCCCAAGGTCCAGGGCAGCTCTGGATTTCTTCCAGCCTTGTATGTAGGCTGCCTGGCCTCAGAGAGGCTGCAGGGCCCAGCCCACTATCTTTTTTCATAGTTTACCAAATAGTATCCTCCATTCCCATCTGATCTGAATTTATAAAATAGCTTTAGACAAGAAGTACTTTCCAAAAGTAGTTTATCAGTGTAAATCACAATATGCTGTTTTCTAAATGAAGTGTTAGGGATTGTGAAGATAAACATAAACTAGAAATGATGACCTTTGTCCTGAAATGGCTACTTCCTGTCTAATTAGAGATATATGACATGAAAAAACAAACAAACCATGAATGTTACTGGAAAGAGAGAGGTGATTAGAGACTTCTCTTTATTTAGTAACATATTTTTCTCTTCATTTATTAACATGACCTAGTTTATTAAAAGTAGCCCTGTCCTCTCTGACAATTTTTACATTCAGATGCGTGTTATATGCCTTCTGTATGGAAGACACTGTACTGGATTTTTATGTACAAATTTCCAAGTCATATAAGGTAGGAATGATTATTTCATCTTTACAGATGATAAAACTAAAACTCACAATGTGGAAATTTGGTCACCATCACCCAGCTAATTTGCTACTGAGTCATGGCTCTAACATAGGTCTGCTCAGAGGGTCTGAAGGGATAGGGCAGAGAGCAGGTATGTGCCTCAGGTATGACAGCAGTGATAAGAGGTAGGTGCTATGATGGGCATAAAACCCAGGGAAGTTGCCAGAAGGGAGAGAGAGAGACCCGTTTTGAAGGCAGCCAGTAGCACCTCCGTCTATCTCTGTGGTATCCACATGCCACTCTTGGGAATCTTCCGGATTCTCCACTGTACACATAGCTGGACTCTGTCATTGCAAGAGCATGAACACTAGGCATCAACACATAAGTCAATAATTTCACTGAGTTCTAGTTTTCTATTTTGTAAAAATGTTATGATATTTATTTCTCTGCAGATTAAATTAAATAATTAATCATAAGCACCTTGTACAGTACCTAGAAGCTAGTAGTTGCTCAATAAGTGCTAGATTTCTTCTTTCCTCATTCTGCTCACTTTCCTTCCTTCTTTCCCCTGTTAACCAACTAAAACTTTCTGATCACTTTTGTTTTTAATATTTTTTATTAGAGAAGTTGTTAGTTTACATAAAAATTATGCAGAAAATAGGGAGTTTGCATATACCTCCCTATTATTAATACTTTGTATTAGTGTGGTTACAATTGACGAAAGAATAGTATTATAATTGTACTATTAACTATGGTCCAAAGTTTAAATTAGAGGCCATTGTTTGGGTTGTGCAGTCCAATGGATTTTTACAGTTTTTATTCTAGTAACATTTCCTCTTTTAACCACATCTAAATATACAATACAGTGGTGTTAATTATTTACAATGCTGTGCGACCATCACCACCATGCATTACCAAAACTTTTTCATCACCCTAAATGGAAATTCTTTACCAATGAAACATTAACTCCCCATTAACTGGGTGAGGCTACCCATCCCAGGCCCTGGTAACCCATCTTCTAGATTCTGACTCTATGAACTTGTTTACTCTAATTGTTTCCTATCAGTAAGATTGCATGATAGTTACCCTTTTGTGTCTGGTTTATTTCACTCAACATGATGTCTTCCATGTTCATCCACGTTGTCGCATGTATCAGAACTTCATTCCTCTTCATGGGTGAATAATATTTCACTGTATGTATATACCACATTTTGTTAATTTATTCCTCTTTTGATGGACACTTGTATTACTTCCGTCTTTTGACAATTATGAATAATTCTGCTATGAACGCTGGTGTGAAAATATCTGTGTGAGTCCCTGCTTTCAATCATTTTGGGTAGAATCACTTTTTATTCAGCCTCTTCCATCTGTTTGTTTCTTTCCATTTTATAAATACAAACAAAATGACAGCAAGCAGTTCTCATATCTTAATTACTGCAAATAAATACAAAATCTACTATAAAACATTAGGAAATTACAGACGACAGACATGAGGAGGAGGTTTTCATGAGCAGCACTGCGGAGCCACAACCTCAGCATGTCCCAAACCTGCTCCTCTTTTCTTTCATCTCTCAACACACGATATCGCTAGTCACAAAACAAAGCAGCTTCCTTGCTCTGCATTGTCCTTTACCCCTCCGCACCATGGAATTCTTGAAACACCCTCCACCTTGCTTCCTGGATACCCCACTCCCAGGGTTTCCTCCTATCATGTTTGTCTGTCCTCAATCGCTCTTGCAATTCCCTCTACTTTATCACTTTACTGGTGAGAGAGACCAGAGTCCTTGGGCTCAATTCCAAGCACACGTCTCTGTTTCTACACTTCTGCTTCGTTTGGTCCTGTGGCTTTAAGTGTTCCCTATCTATTGATGACTCTCTGATTTCTACCCCCTGGCCAGACTTCTCCCCTGAGCTACAGTCCTGTATAACTGATCATCTACAGGTGATGTCTGATGGGCATCTCAAACCAGAATTGAATTTTCCTTCCACTGGTTCCATCCCTAGTCTTTGCCATCTAAGTAAATGGCAGAATCTGGAAATCCTCATTAATTCCCTTTTCTCCCCCTTCACACTTTGGGCCATTCCGTTCTAACATGTTTCTTGAACCTGTTCACTTCATTCTGCCACCACCTCCAGCCTAGAGCAAGCTACCTTCATGCCTCCTGGTCTCCTACAAGGGACTTAAAACCTGCCTCTCTGCTTCTGCTCCTGCTCTCTAGAGTGTATAAATGAGTGTCGTGTGTACTCTATAGTGTGTAGTGACATCTACACGTAGATGTCAGAAGGATTTTTCTCAAAAGCTAAGTTAATCATGTTACTTCTCTGCTTCAATAGTTTTTTTTTTTTTTTAAAGATTTATTTATTTTATTTTATTTATCCCCCCCTTGCTGCTTGTGCTGCCGTGTCCATTCGCTGCGCGTCTTCTCCGTGTCTGCTTATCTCCCCCTTGCTGCGAGGTCCTGCTGCATCAGCCCACGGCGCCGCGCGAGCTGGCCTGCCCTCACAAGGAGGTGCCGGGAAGCGAACCCAGGGCCTC
>JAQZBX010034333.1:0-25034 GCA_029593785.1 Cabassous unicinctus
CGAATCCCGGTGAAGACAGGAGGAGAAGGATGAGAGGAGAGGGCAGGAAACAGACACAGTGCCCAGTGAATGGACACAAAACAGCAAGAAAAAAGGGGGGCAGTTAAAATGGATAAAAAGTAAATAAATAAATAAATAAAGATTTAAAAAAAAAAAAAAATGAATCAGACTCACCTGTCCCCAAGGAGAATAACCACAGAGCCGTGTAGGAAACTTGTGGGGCCAGGTATGGATAAAGAGGTCTGAAGTTCACAATACAGAACAAGTACTTTCTCACAGAGGAAGCAGAGACCACACTGGAAAGTAGAGCACCTAAAAACAGGAGGCGAATTCACTTGCAGGAATTGCAAGGCAGGCAGGGGCACTGTGCCCAGGAGCAGCTTGGCCCTGTGGGACTGGCATTCATTGGCTGGTGGAAGAGTTTGCTGGAAGATAATGTTGAAGGGCAGGTTGGGCCCCATAGAGGAAGACTTCAAACTTTAGAGTAAAACATGTGAACATGAATTTTCAGACAATAAAGTCACTAAAAATGTGGGGGCGGGGAAATATTATATCCAGGGCTGTAACTTGGGGATATTGACTGTCCTTTTTAGAGAGGGGAGAGACGGGAAGCCAACAAAGCAGCTAGGAATCTTTTGCCTTAGCAAGAATTGAGGACTTGACCGAGAGAAGCAGAGAGCCTTCCAGACGTGGTGTACTGCCCTCACCTTACCTCTTCTTCCTATTAACCACCACTAAAATGCCAATAAAGACATTAGAAGAGTATTAATCCCCAGGGTCACAGACAACAGGAAAGGAGATGCATATGCAGATGCATCGTTTCAACACATTTTAGGAGTCAGAAAACAAATGGGAAAGTGGGAAAGCCTCACCTAAAAGACAGGGGTAAACAGAAAGGCCAATGCTATGGTATTTTTTGGTCCATAACTCCACTTTAGGCAAATGCATAAAATATAATGGTAAATCAGTGGTGTGGATCTCATAATGTATAAATATGTAATCTGTAACAAGAACTACATAAAGGTGGGATGACAAAGTGGTATAGGAACATAGTTTAGTATGTTGTTGAAAGTAAGTTGGTATCAAAGCAAATGAGATTGTTACAGATTTAGGACATTAAATTTAAGCATATCAGAGATTATGCAAACTCAGAGACAGAAAGTAGATTACAGGCTACCAGGGGTGGGGGTAAGGGACCCTGGGGAGTTCTTGCAAAATGATTGTAGGGTTTCTGTTTGGGGTGAAGGGAAAGTTCTAGTAATGGATGGCGGGAAGGTACTGCAACATTGGGAATGTGATTAGTCCCACTGAATGGTGTGCCTGGCCAGGCTGGGATGAGAAGATTTATGTTGTGCATGTTTCCACGATGAAAAAAATATAAAGAAAGAGAAACTAAAAAGCCAATGACAAATACTACACATGATACATATTCTGTGCGATACTATGATGGTGGATACATGACTATGAATTTTTCAAAATCCATAGAACTTTACAGCACAAAGAGTGAACTTTAGTATACGCAATTTAAAAAATCATGTAGGAGGTTGTAGATCCCAGGAAGGAATGCAGATGGTGACAAGAGAGGCTAAATATATTACAAATGCATGAAACAGCCTGGGGGGGGCAGGGAGGTGCTGACCTAGGTACCTTTGGAAATGAATGGGGTCTGTAAGACTAAAAGCAAAAGGCACTGTACATAAGCACTGCCCTCTGATTGGCAAAGTGGTATCCCAGGGGACTAGGTTAGCAATTCTGATGCTGCTATACATGTATATGGGAATTGAAGAATTAGTTAAATGTATGCAAGATGGCGGGAGCCAAGTTCCTCACTGTTGGAGTGGGAATTTACAAATAAGCAAGGGGAGCAGGCTGGAATACTCCATGTGGTAATGCATTGGAGTTGGAGACATCAATCAGAGTCCATGTTTAGCTGCTATAGATGCAGATGGTTACATATGAAAGGTTTCTAGACTTGTGTATATCTACGTGGGTCATTATGTACACATATATTTCTTTGCTCTGTCAGCTAAGAGGGTCTAAAAGATATGACAGCCCAATAGCAATGAGCACACGTTGTGCCCAGATCTTGGTTCCTAAGACTGTCTTCTAATGAAAGGAACCAGCACTCCTTGCAGAAATGGCTGCTCCTAGGACTAGGGCAGGGAATATGCCAGAGAACCCTGGAGCATTGTGTACTGCCAGAAAGTAAGGAAATGCTAAAAAAATAATACAGAACTCCTCCACACATCAATGAAACAATGCCAACAGGACACAGCAACCAACCAAAGAGCCCCCAATGACCAGAGCTGGAATCGTTTGAGCAAGAGAATAAAAAAAGTAGTACTGAATTATAAACACTAAATATAAAATAAGTACCTGTGACTCCATGCCAATACAAATAAATGATTGAATGCATTAATAAATGGGGAGAAGATGTAACTCTCCCATGCAGAATTCCCAATAATTTACATAGATTCCCTGCCCTAAAAGAGGGGAAGAATTACTGCCCTCTCCCTAAGTGTGGGCTGCTCATAGTGACTTCATTCCAAAGAAGAGAGTATGAAAAGAGGGGGAAAGTAATTTTACAATAGAGAAACCGGACCAGCACGACCTCAGCCAGGTGATGAGGTCAACAGCCACAGTCATAAACCATGTTGACAGTCTGTACGCTTGATAAGATGTGGTCTTCCTCCCAAAAAACCCTAACCCCAGTCTCACCCTGAGGAAAAATATCAAGCAAATACCAGTAGTGAGGCATCCTGCAAAACATCTGACCAGTACTTCTCAAAAACAAGGAACGTTTGAGAACCTGAGGAGTCAAAGGACACGTGATGACTTATCATTTCATGGAACCCTGCGTGGGATCCTGGGACAGAAAAGTGACATCAGGAGAAAATGAAGGGCTTCTGAATGAACAATAGGCTTTAGTTAATAATGTACCAAGATTGGGTCATTAATTTTGACAACTGTATCACACTGATGTGAGATGTTAATGATAGGGGAAACTGGGCGTAGCATGCATGGGAACCCTGTGTACTATCTTCTCAATTTTTCTATAAATCTAAAACTGTTCTAAAAATAAATTCTATCTTAAAAACTCAAGATGCAATAAAGGAGAAGATCAGAGAACCAGAAAGAACTCTTGGGAATTAAAAATTTGATAGAAAAAATCAAGTTTCAATAGATTAGAAAATAAGCTTGATGACATCTCCCAGAAAGTAAAGTAGATGGAAAGTAAGAACAAAAGGGTATGTATATATATATCCATCTAGAAGGTCCAATACTAAGTGTCAGGAATGTCTAGCTTGAAAGGGCACCAAGGGACCAGCACAATAAACAAAAAATGACCCAAACCAATGTTCACATCATAAATTTTCACAACACCAGGGATAAAGAGAGAAATAGAAGAATGCACACCCAAAAGAATCTGTTAAAACTAAGCATCTAAATAGCAACCTGTGTGCTAAGAGACAGTGACGCGATGCCTTTCAAATACTGGGGGAGAAGTATTTTCAACCTAGAATCATATTCTGTCAAACTATCCATCAAGAGTACAATAGTGACATTTTCAGGCATGCAAGAAGTTGAAAGAAAATTTTCCTCCCAAGTTCCTTTCCAAGGAAGCTGCCTGAGGAGTGGTTCAGTATAGGAGGATGAAGACGGTTCATATGAAAGAGGAAGATGGGCCTCCACCAAAGAGGAGCTGGGACAGCAAAGATGGCAAAGCCAAGCCTCAGGCGGCAGGCTGGCCACAGACCTGGGAAACGATTCACCATTGAAGCGGGATGCCCGGGGCTTCGCATCGGAGGGGGAAGACACTGATGGTTGGCATGGTGTCGGGTGCTGGAGAAGATTACTGAGGTGTCGGAGGGTGGTGTTAAAGAGTTGGGGAATCACTTAGCAGCAGGTATCGCTTTAGTCTCCCAGCTGCTGAAACAGATACCAAACGATGTATTGGCTTAGCGTCGGGAATTTACTGGCTCACGGTGTCAGAGGCTGGAAGGCCGGCTGCCTCCAGGGCAAGTGTCTTCTGGCTGGCAACCTTTGGGGTTCCTTGGCTTTTTGACTCCATGATAATGCGCATGGCGGCATCTTCTTTCTTCTGGGTTCTGTTAAAGAAGTAACAACAGCTTCTGGCTGCTTCCCGTGGCTTCTCTGCTCCAGTGCCCTTTGCTTATGAAAGACCCAGCCACGTTGGGCTAAGGCCCCCTCAGTCAGTGTGGACGCCTCAACTACCCCACCTCCAGAGGTCCTGTTGGCAAATGGGTCCACACCCACAGGTCCAGGGCCTGGGACCTGCACATGCCTTCTGTGGGGGGTGTGATTCAATCCCCAACAGGTGTATAAGCAGAGCAGATTTTTTAAAGGAAAGGTGAAAACCTGCATGAGAATTAAAACATAACAATAGTAATCTGCTTTATCCAGCATGGATAGAGTTTATGCAGCCATGATAAGGCAGACACTGAGTACTCATTTAGCCCTCCCCTAACATGGTAAAACTGTAGGGGGGGGGGTACAGGGAGGGGAGGAGAGAAGGAAAGGGCTGGGGGAAGGCTAAACTCACACCTTCCATGTCAGGAAGTCCTAATACCTGACAAATCAAGAAGCAAGGATGTAAAAACCAAAAGAAACAGCTGAAAGGGTTGAACGGGGCGTCCTCTGGGAACCAGGATGTGGTTGAACGGGGCTTCCTCTGGGAACCAGGATGTGGAGGGGGACCAAGGGCTACCCTTGGTGGGGCAGGTTTGAAGATTTATCTCTGATATGAATTAAAATAAATGTTTAAAAGAAAATGCTGCAACTCAACTTAAAGAAAAATATTGCTTGACTCTGCTGCCCCTCCCTGTGGCGAGAGGCTGGATGCCATGGTGACGGCCACTGCCTGCCTCCTGCCGCCAGGGCGGGGGCCTGGTCCCCGGGCACGTGCGGCAGTCACGTCTGACGTACCCGAGGCTCTAGTGCAGGTTTGAGGAATGGAAAGAATAAGAACGTTCAGCAGTGGCTGGAGAAGCTCACAGAGGACAGATGTGACAAGTGAAATGGAGGTGGCCCACCAAGATTTGTCACTTTGTGCCAGTGCCCAAGGAATGTCTGGAAATTTCACTATTTATTTAAGAAGGTTGGCGATGAGAGAGAGATGGGAGGTTCGGGGAAGATGGTATCAGGGAGGGTATAACCAGAACATTGGCTGTAGTCCTAGCATAAGAATCTAGCGGAAGGAGAAACATTTGAAAACGCTAGAGAAACATTGGAGATAATTTCTGCGAAATATGGACGATTACGGCTTTCAGCTGTGGGGCTTGACCACGCTGCCTCCTCCTCCTCGCCACTGCCCGCTCCGATGACGGACTCAGCCCTGGCGGCTCGTCCCTTCAGCACGGGCACGTGCTCCCTGCGAGGCCTGAGAAGGCCCAAGGGGTTAAAGTTGAGAAAAACCATCCCTGAGCTTATTGAGGGGAGTTCAGGGGCACTGCTGCCTGGGGAAGCCTCACCTGAGGCCAGGTGGTCTGGAGAAGGTGGGGATGGAAGGAAGCAAATCGCTGAAAGCCAGGCGAGCCCTGCGCCAGGCCTGCGGTGGCGGGCCCTCCTGGGGCGGGTGGCGGGCCTGCCTCACGGCTCACCGCGCTGGCCTGGGACGTCGGAGCTCGCTCCTTACCTCATGTCACAGCTCACTCCAGGAGGCACACGGAATTTACCTCTTTTCCCGGGACGAGTGGGGTACCTTGTAGCCTTAAAACATCTCCGTGTGTGCGACATACAGACAAATACCAAATAACTTGGCCTAGGGATGAGCAGTGGGAAGTGTTTTTGTTCGTCTAGTCTGCTTGTTTTTTATCGAACCTGTGTCGGTGAAGAACGTGTCGTTGTCTAATGCCTACAGCTGTAGGGTAGGTGCTGCTGTTTACACTTTACCAAAGGGGAAACTGAGGCACAAAGGAGTTAGATACTGTCCAAGGTGGCCTGGTGAGTAAGGAGGTGAACTGGACACGACCTGAAGTGTGGAGAACACAGCTGGACAGACAGGACAGGTTCCGTAATTTGTGGACTGATTACATTGTGAACAGGTGTGGCCTGTTCAAAGATAATTAAGCATTTCAAGAGCTTTCGGCCAAGGGCAGGGTGGGCCATAGGCCCCTGAAACGGGCCTGTGTCTAGAGACCACCAGGGGCTGTAAATCTGGGTTAGCTCCACTGAGAAAACTGGAAAGACTTTACTGAATCTTGGACTATGACTTTGCCTTAAGAGGCTGTCGTGACGAATGCTCTAGCGAGCCCACAGCACATGGGAAGTAGACCCCTGTTCTGTGATCCTCTGCCGCTCGGCTGAGGGGATGCCCACACGGCAACGGCCGGCCCCGCCGCTGGGATTTGCCGGTGGGTTGGCGCGGCTTGCTCTCGGCGATGCCCTTATCTGTCCCCTGGAGGCTGAAGCCCCCACACAGGGAGTCCTGGGAGACCCCCTCCTCGTCTCCTCAAGGGCACAGCTCTGCACCCCGCTCCTCACCCCCCTGGCATAGAGTAGGGACTCAGGAAATGTCTACTAAATAAATGAATGAATACCTGAATCCCAGAAAACTCTTGTGAAATTCTAGATTCCCAAAACTGCAACAAGAACCAGCCTCCAGGAATCGGTACTGGGCAGATGGCCTGGGACTTAGACGGTTAAGTCCAAAGAAGGGCTGACTCAGAGTCAGCGTTTGGGCTGGTCATTAGCCCCAGGTGGGAGCCCCGAGCACCCCCAGCCCTGGGTGAGCAGCCCAAGGCTCTCCCCCACTGCACCCTACCCGGCACTGCCCTGCAGGGCCCTCAGGTCGAGGGGGCAGAGGCAGGTGGGGTGCGGCCCCATCACCGTGGCTCCTCCTAGGAAGGCAGTCGGCTGCTGCAGTAGCCCCCTGCCCCAGGGACGTTGGAAACTCCCATCAATGTTTTTCAGAAGAGACTCGGGTTAAAACTTCACCAGCAGGGTTTTATTTTGTGTCTTGCAACATTCCTGTAGCTCACGCATCTTTGGTAATGAGCGTGAATTACGCTTGTAGTCAGAGGGGAAAAGAAACCCCATGTGCTCAGACTCGGAGGCCCGGGCCCCTTTGGGCTTGAGCCCAGCTCCCACCCTCCTGGCCTGGCCCCCGAGTGCCTGAGGAGCCGGTGGGCAGCTAAGGGCGGGCTGCTGAGGAGGGCTTGCCTTCCCCACCTCGCAGCCCCCCTCGACTCAGCGGCCTCACCTGTAATGGGGGACAGATACAAGGTCTGCCCCCAGGAGTTCCCCACGTGAGGCAGTGGGCACCCGGCAGCCTCCTGGCGAGCAGTGGAGTCGGCTGTGAGCTCCTGCACGTCTGTCCTACAGCTCTACCCAACCCCTAGCTCCCGCGCGCAGGGGGACGAGAAGGCAGGTTCCAGGTCCTCCTCAAGTAACCTTAAGGACGGCTGTGTCACGAGTGGCAGCTTAGGTGCTGTCCTCCAAGATAAAGGGGGTGACAAAGCCAGGAAGGGGTGACTCCGCAGGGCCTCCAGTCTCCACTGCCACGTGCGGTCTCTGGGGGTGAAATCCACCACGTGGCGTGAAGCACCACTGAGCTTGAGAACAAGGTCTGTTTTTCTGCACTATTTGTCATTCAACAGTGAAAGTAGATTTGAAAGAAACAAATACCACTTGGAATCTAAAAATGTCTTCCACTTTAGAGCCGGAAGGCCAGTTTTCTAATGATCCTCAAAGGCCACGTGCCAGTAGACGTCCACTTCTGCCCTTGAGCTCCTTGTCCCTTGACGGAAGGCTCCCTTCCCTGTCACCAGCCCCCTTCCTGGTCGTCTTTTTAGCATCATTCTTCTCTACCCACCCCTTCAACCTCAGCCTGCTGGGCTCTCTCCTTCCTACCCTAGACACAACCTGGGTGATCTCAAACTCTCTGATGACTCCCAACACCATTTTTTTAAAATGATTATATGTTTATTTATTCCCGCCCCCTCGTTGTTTGCGCTCGCTGTCTGTCTCTGTGTCCATTTGCTGTGTGCTCATCCTCTCTTTAGGAAGCACTGGGACCTGAACCTGGAACCTCTCATGTGAGAAGTGCTCAATCGCCTGAGCCCCTCAGCTCCCTGCTGTTATGTCTCATCGTCTTTCCTCTCTGTGTCTCCCTATTGCATCATCTTGTTGCATCAGCTCGCTGCGCCTGCCCATTGCGCCAGCTCACTGTCTTGCTCGTCTTCTCCAGGAACCAAACTGGGGACTCCCGTGTGGTAGGCGGGAGCTCAGCCGCTTGAGCCACATCTGCTTCCCCACCACCATTTCTGTTGCCAGGGAACCCAGCACCTGTATTGCCACATCCGTCTGTCCTCCTCGGTCCAAACCAGGTGGCCACCTGCCTCCTGGACCTCTCCACCTGGACATCCTCCAGACATCGCAAACCCCACGCAGGCAAGGGACCGCATCAGCCTCAAGCCAGCTTCCTCCAGTATCCCGTATGTGAGGCCACGGCAGCGCCCTCCACCCAGTTAGTCAAGCCAGGAATCTATGATGAACCCTTACTCATCTCAGCTTGCTCCGTGCCTAAACCCTGTCAGCCAGCAAGTCCCTACTTCTGTCTCCTAACTCAGAAGCAGCTTTCTGCATCATGACCAGCCAGCCTGCCACACACACAACTGGAATAGGAGTTTCACAAAACGTTTACCCTCCTTATATGCTAGGACAGTTGCTATTTTCTGTTCTGTTCTGTTTTTTTAAAATGCTTGTAACCAGTGGGTTATGTGTTAATGTGTATCCACCAGCTCTCCTAGGGGGTAGGGGAGGAAGAGTAGCCCTGAAGTGTAGCATTTTCTAGTATCCTCAGTGTAAATACTCCCATCATGGTTGGTTTCAAGCTACCAACCAAGCAGCTTCAGACTTCCTCCCAATTTAGCAGCCAGCCTCATGAGCTGGCACGCGCCGTCTCCAGCACACCACTTCTTGTGACCTACAGTCTGGTAGACGCGGGTCTAATTGCCTCTTAGGTATCCGCTGCTTTTCCTTCCAGTCTTACCATTCCCGTCCCGGCCACCACCATTTCTGATACTCTTGGTTTCCAGGTCAACCCCGTCTACGTGGCCTGTTTTCTGAGCTTCACGGGCGTCCTGCTGTCCAGGGCAGAGTCTGCAGCTCTCACCACGGCTTAGAAAGCTGTCCTAGCCGGGCTCCTGCCAGGTTATGAGTTTCTTAGGCTAAAATTAAAATTGCTGTCATTACCTTAACTCTCTGGACCTATTTGCAGCTCTTCTCTGAGTCTAAAATTACTTCTGTAAAAACAACAGAGCCGAGCAGTTTCTGGGCTCCCGAGGAGCACAGCAAGCTGGTGAATGGCGCCACTGCTGAGGAAGGCACCGTGTGCTTGCGAGTCTGGCGACACGGCGGCTTGCCCTGACTCTGCCTCTTTCCGATCCCTTTGCAGGGTGTGCTGGGTGCACCACGTGACGGGGATGTGGGTGTACCCCTTCCTGGAGCACATCGGGCCCACAGCCAGAGTCCTCTTCTTCGGGTCGACGACCGTCTTGATGAACTTCCTGTACCTGCTGGGAGAGCTTCTGAACAGCTACATCTGGGACACGCAGAGAAGTGAGTGTTGTCCAGGGGCAGGAAGGGGGAGCAGCGCGGCCAAAGCGTGTGAGCCGAGGCGGACGGAAGCCTCCGCGGTAGCTGCTTTCTGTCCTTGTGGAGGTCCCTGGCGGAGAGTGGCACTTTCCTAAGGGCAGCATTCGTTTCAGAGCTGCTGGCGGCTGCCTGAAAGCTCGCTCCTCACTTAGAAACTTATTAGCTGGTGAAGCGCTCAAACCTGGGAGGAGAGAAGCTTGTCTGTGGAATTGTACAGGGAGAAGTGCAGTGTGAACAGAGGAGAACGCGGGCAGGCTCCCCTGAGCAAAACGCTAAATGGGAAAACTATGAGACGCGGCCACGCAGTCTCATTGAAGTCGCCCTGATCGCCGGGGGCGCGGGAGCCTCGGGGCGGTCTCGCCACCGCGCTGCTAGGACTCCACGCTGTTGGCACGTGCCTGGCCTCTGCACTGAAGGCTTGCAGGCAGCAAAGGGCGCTGCTCCCTTCCTGGGAAACACGCTTGGCCTGCCATGCGGTTTCTCTCTTGTTTCTGTTTATGACAGAGCCTCCCTCTCGGCAAGGCGCCTTATCCACGCTGGGCACAGGTCCGAAGTGTACGTAAGACACCTTGAAGCCCGAGAGGTGAGAAAGCCGGCGCACAGCCATGCAGCGATCGGAGTCCTGCATGCAAACTGAGGCACGACGGTCGGACATGTCAGGGACGCTGGGCGTCTCTGCTGCAGTCACAGCAGCTCAGGTTCCACCGGCCAGCGGCCGCTGTCCCATGCCGGAGCGCCATCTCAGCAGGCAAATTAAGCCTGGTCCTTGCCTGCTTAGGGAAGCAACCTGCCTTGTGCCTGGATCTTCCAGGATTGGCTGTGTCCTGGTATTAGCCAATGTGGAACGGCCCAGAGGAATTTGAGAGCTTCTTTTCTCAGCTGCTGGTTTGATGGTAATAGATGGTCTACTAGAAAAGATGGCACAGTTTTAGACTCAGTTCAGACCACACCTGGGAGGATCAGAAATTAATCTTTTAATGATTTTCCTCACTGTGTAGGGGGAATAGTAAGCTTCTGTTGTTAGTTAACTCTTAAAGTTCATTAACTTACAGAAATATTCTGAAGATAAAAATGGGACCCTTTTTTAGTTTCTTGGGAGAAAGACCATATTTAAATTTGCACTAATATGCCCAATATTTGTGATTCAGAAAGTAGTTATGGCTTCCCCTCCACTGGCTTGACGTGGACAACCATTTGGCCATTTTCCTACCATTTCTATAAGAAATGTCCTGAAAACCAGAAGAGGTAAAAACCCAACCTAGAATAATAGGTTGCTTTTTAGCAGCTATTGAATGCAGAGGTAAAAATGAGTAGTGAACTACGGCCTTTTGGACTATCTGCTGAATTTAACTTGTCTGTGCCGTTCTCTTAAGTAACATGAGTTGAGGTGGCCTAGCATTTGTGGCTCGTTCCAGGCCTACGCATTAATTTTATGGGCACATCTAGCCCAAAATGATGCCCTTTCCCAAATTTCACCTGCTGGGAAATTCTGTTAGACATACGTAGTTGGATTTCTGGTTTTGAGCCAACATTTAAAACTTGAGAGGTTTCACATAAAAGCGTCTTATCAGTTTTTTGAGATCTGGCGTTGCTGCACGCTCTGCCCTCTCCTGGCCACAGTGAACTGGGGAGCCTTGAACGGTTCTAATGTCCCTCGTCCTCACCTGGGCACGTCACGGCCTGGGCCCATCGGCAGTGGAGGTCATGACTACGGGTTGAAAGCTGTGTGCGTGTGAGCATGTGTGCGTGCGTGTGCTAGGAAGACTCGAGTCAGTCGAGTGTGGTAATGTAATCCTCAGTGTGTCAGCATTTACCAGACACCCCCAGAAGTCCCCGGAGAAGAAGGGACCCCACGCTGAGCTGCTCATGTGCAGCCACATGAGTTTAAATGCTGAACATCCTCTCCTTGGTCAGGCCACGTTAGCTTCCCCTTCAAGATAAAGTCACAGTACCGTTGCCCGTTGCCGAGGAGGAGGGCACGACCCCCTGTGCCCTTCCCTTCACCAAGAGCTGAGGCCCAGCAGTCTTCAGGGACCCCCAAACCCGCCCCCTGCCTGGCGACCGGCTGGTGATTCCCAGCGAGCCTGTGCACAGACCCTGGCTCACCAGACACCCTGGCGTGAAGCAGGCCCCTTGAGAACCCTTGAGAACCGGCCCAGGGGTCAGCGCTAAGCATCCGCTCATTTTAAAGGAGTTAACTCCAAGAGGATTTCTTCAGTGTCTTGGGATGCGGTGAAATATTTCCATTCTTAAGCTAAGAAAAATCTCGTTCTATCCCAATTCCGGCGTACTTGAGGCGACCAGTCTTATTCAAGACAAAACGTTCCGAGGCCAGAAGCGAGAACGCCCACGTGCTCGAGGGGGGCAGCAGGCAGGAGTGGAGAAAGGAGAGGAGCAGGTCCCTCGGCCGCCAACCCGCTCTCGGCCCACCCTGCCCGCCAGGCCACGTCGAGCAAGCGCAGCCCCCACAGGCCTCAAGGGCAGCCTGCGGCGGCTCCGTGGCCGCTCCTTTCTGCTTCTCGGGTGGAATTGCGCCTCCACTTGTCCCCCTTTCAGAGTCCGCCGTGCTGCCTGCCGGGGTGGAGGACTGAGAGAGGAGCAAAGGCCCTGCACTCCCATCGCCTCTCCCCTGCCGCCTGTGCCGTGCTTGCCTGCCTTCCCTCCGCCCCCCACCTCCCCGCACGCTGTTCCTCCGCCCTTCAGAGGCCCTCACTCCATAGGACGTTCTTCCCAATAGGGTTTCCCAGAGCGCATCACACGGTGTGTCCATCCCTGCTCGTGGGACACTGTCCGTCCCTTAGCACAGAACCAAACATCAGCTGCCTGGGCCCCACGCCGGCCTGGGCTCTGCAGGTGGCCTGCTGCCGAGCCCTCTCCTGCCGCCTGCCCTGCTGCAGCTTCTGGAGTCATCTCTGCGTTACGGTGCATCAGGTCATTCAACAAGAGTCGCCACTGTGGCGGGACACCGTGTGGGGGCTAGGGGGGCCGCCTCAAGGGCTAGGCTTGGTCAGAGACGGCCAGCAAGACCTGCAGGTGGGCCGTTCTTATTAGCAAAACAAACAAAAGGTCCCGGAGATACTTGGAATTAGAAGAAAAATCTCCAGCTCAAAGCCAGAGAGAGGCCCCGTGGGGCCCTTTGCTGGCCGTTGCTGCGGCTCAGGAGGGTGGCTTGAGCAGGCTCCTGTCCAGGAGGGGGACAGCAGGCAGGGGCCTGGCAGCCCAGGAGGGACACGACCCCCAGAGAGGAAAGCAGAGGCCCGCCAGAGGGTTCAGCCAAGGAGGGCTCGCGCGCACGCGGCCGTGGAAACGGTTCTCGTGGCTAGTGTGTTCCAGGGGCTTCAGCAAAAGGCTTCTTGGTTCGCGACAGTGAAGTAGTGAGTGAGGGCGTGTGACAGTCGTGGGCTGCAAGCGCCCTGCTGCAAGCTGCAAGAAGAGCCTAAGGCAGCAGGTCAAGGGTGAGCCCCAGGGCCCTGGGGGCAGGGTGGGGCAGGATCACGCAGGGAGATTCTGGGAGAGCTGTGAATGCCTTTCCTCTTAACCAGGAGAAGAGAGGGGTGGGGGCGGGGGCGCGCACTCGTGTGGAATGGGGGGCTCAGACGGCTCTGCCTGTGTTTCTAGGTATGGAAGAAGACAAAGAGAACCCGAAACTGGAATGAGACCTCCGCGCAGAAGAGCCGCGCTTCAGCCTCCCCCGCCGCCCCGCAGCCGGCACACCTTTATATACGTAGGAAACCAGGACGCTTGTCTCCAAGTAACCTGCCTCCCTTGTCTTCTGAAGGATTCTTTCCGGTTTCATTATTGACAATAACATCTTTTTTCCCTCTTTTTCCTTTTGTACTTTATCAAACTAAACGTGGTCTTGGGACTTTAATTTTTGCAGTTGAACTGTAACTCCACTTAATCAAAGAAGGGTGAAATTCGATTGTGTTTCTTGGTCCGAGGATGGGCAGGCGTGGACCTACCGCACCTTCCAGCAGGCCCCGCTCTTGGACCTGGCCACAGGGGCTGACGTCCTCTCGCCGGGAGGCACTGTTAGCCTTAATGGCATCAGTTTAGTTACAACCCCGAGTGTTTTTAGATCTCATGATTTAACCGTGTGAAACTTCCTGGACGCAAACTGTACCTTCAATAAAGACCAAGGAACCCCAATCAGATGCCAATGCCGTGTGCCTCCAAACCCCAACAGCTCTGGTGTCTCCATTCTTACCTGCTTCCCTTTACCTGCTGGAGATGGGTTTGCTGAGCCTGGTTCTTTCCTATGATTTTCTGAGTTAAAAATTGTGTATCTTTATAAGTCCAGAAAGAATAACTTTAAATGCTAATCTATCGTCTTTCACCATAATTATTTTTAAACTAGAAAATAGGATGTTATTTAACTTAGAAAATGTTACTTCATGTAAATATGGGTGTCAGTTGTCCATGTTACTATAGAACAACAGGGAATATAAAACCATTTACTCCAAAAATTACTGTTAAATTTTCATTGGTAGTATAATTTGAGAAACACTAGAAATCTCTCCCTTTCTCATACACACACACATGCTCACATACTTGCTGTCTCACACACACACATTCTCCTACACATGTGCACACACTCACACAGAATCACACTCACACATGCACATGCCCATGCATTCTCTCTCTCTCTTTTTCCTGGTCCACAACCACTTCCTAAGTCAGTCTGATGGCTGCACCCACCTGAAAGGAGAAGGAAAGTTTCTAGGTTATTCCTAAGACTTGATTCATTTACAGATAATTAAAAATAGATAAAGTTTAATAGTCAGTAAACCCTAAATATGTTTTATGGTAGAGCTCCAGTCAAACATATCTAGTATTTCAATAAGTATAGATGGGCTTAATTCACATATTGAAAGGAAAAGATTTCACACTAGATCACAAAGGAAATCCCAGCTAACTATATGCTGCGTGTTAGGAAAAATGGCGCTCCCTGGGACACGGAGACTGATGATTGCAGGCAGAAAGTTTATTGCGAAGCCTTCGCAGCGGAGGGGGTCTGAAGAATAGACTTCAGCCACCCCTGGAAAGGAGGGCTTTGAATTTATTCAGTACATTCCAAGGCGGGGAAATGACAGTCGGTGGGAGGGGATCAAGGGTTTGAGTGAGGTGCAGGGGCCAACAGGAAGCCCTAGAGGTGAAAACTTTCCCCTTGTATGGCTGGAGGGTGGTGGGTAGGGAGTTAGGTTTTCTTGGAACGCTGGAGGAGCAAGTGGTGCTTTGATGTGGAGGGAGTGGACCTCTATCTCACTTTACTCCCATCTCCACCTGTTCTCTTTGTTCAACCTTTGGGGAAGTGCCCTGCTTTCAGACACGTAGCTTAAGGGGGGGCTTGTCCTTCCTTAAAGCACGTCAGGGGGAATTGAGTCACAGCTTGTTAATTATTGCAGACCTAGTGAAGGGAGCTCCTAAAACCATGTATTACAAAAAAACACACACAATGTGAAGCAGTTCTGAAAAATTAAAAATAAGATAGGAAAAAGTACATCTGAAATTTTTTAAAAAAAGAGCAAGATTGTGATTTGAACAATTCAACCCCAAGTCCAAATCATGGTGACCTCGCCTATAGTTACATGCTCAGTTCCTGAAAGCATAGGGGAAATAATTGCAGAAAGCATCTGGCCGGATCCCCACGTTGGCTCCCTGACTCATGGAATTAGGCCTGTTATGTAGGAACATCCTAGCAGAAACCCACCAGAGCAGAGAAGAGAAGCAACGCCCCGTCCTTGGACCAGCTCTGCCGTTGGTGCTGCTGGCAATGACCTGAAAGAGGCAGAGCTGCAGTTCCACGCCCAGCTGCAGTCAGCTGCCGTTTGGCCGAGGACAATGGACACAGGCGTCTTGAATCATCGTGCACAAACGGGCCTTGGAGAAGGAGACTCGTAAAGGCAGCCTCTCTTCCTGGAGGAAACCCATACGGCCCTGGGGTGGGGTGTGCCGCCGTGGATCTTGCAGGTGTCTGTTGCAGACAAACAAGGGAAACCTTCTCGTACCTGCTCGGATCGCGTTCACCGCACCCGCCTTTCCCGAAGCTCTTTCCCTCCTGCCTGCTGCCCCACCCAGGCCCCCTGCCCTGCTTTCCCCTCAACCCCCGGGGCACCGGCCTCCCAGTATGGCTGCGTGTGGCTTGCACTGCGGGCGGAACGTGGCAGGTGACGGGGACACGTCGGCAACGCACCTTCACGCCGGCGGGTAATGGATAAATGGAAGGGAAAAAATGAGGGCCTGCCACCTTCCTGAAGTTTCTAGCCCCCAGCGATCTGGGGCATGTCAGAAAATGCCGTCAGGTGAAAGCGGGTCGTGGCCCCCTGCGGGCCGCCCCACGCAGAAAGGCCCATGACTCGGGAAGTCCAGCTGGATTTGGGAGGAAATGTGTCACACTGAGGGTGCCCTTAGCTCTGTGCCATGATCAGAGAAAAAGAAATCAGGGCTATAAAAATTAAAACGGAGGAGCTGAAGTATCACTCTTTGCAGTTGTTAGGCTTGTGAAACAAAAAACAAAAACCTTTGCCGATGACCTCTCACTGTCAACACAACCCTCAGAGCGGTCGACACAGCCACCACGTCTCTGTGGCTTTTGACTCTGCGCTTCGGCGGCACTGGGTGCAAAGGGCCGTCTCTGCTTCCCTCGGGGTCGGCCGGGGCGACTGGTCATCAGTGTCCACTCGCTTTCGTGTCCAGCTGTCGACAGACGGTGACCAAGGCTGGGCCCTGGGTTGTGCTGGGTGCAGCGGCCGGGTGGGCTGCCCCGAAGGACTGGGCTGCAGAAGCCGCAGGGCCACGGCCGTCTCAGGTGACCAAGGTGGGAGCACAGACCCCAGGCACCTTGTAGAAGAAGCATGCGCTACTGGCATGCATCGCAGATACGCTGAGCTGTGGCTGGGAGATACGACGTCCCCTCCCCAAAACAAGCAGCTGAAAAACCACTTTAAAGTTGAGAAAATTTAGTAAGGTTGGAGAATATAAAATTAATACAAGTAAGTAAATGATTTTCATATACAAAAGATGTAGTGGAAGTTATAAGGGGAGGAATGACCCCATTTGCAGTAACAAAACCTTTGTGAAGAGAATTATGAAACTATTAAATGACAGAAGATTTGAACAAATAGAAACACAGTGTTTTAGAGAGCAAAACCCAACATCCTAAAGATGCTAAGAGCTAAGACTCCAGAAGTTAATTTACAAATTCAGCATGATCCCAACAAAAATATCCATTGTTTTTTTCTTTCATTCATTCATTTTATTAGTTTTGAAACTAGAAAAATTAATCCTAAAGGCCATATGTAAAAAATAACCAACAAGAATTGTTAGGAAAACTCTAAGGAAAGCAAGGAGGAGAACAAGTGCATTAGTGCTGCCAAATACTAAAACATATTATAAAAGCTACATTAATTAAACAGGATGGATCCGACTATGAATATACCAAGTGATAGAAGAACTAAAATAGACTAAGAATAGAAGTAAATGCGTGAGGGAATTTCAAATATATTAAAAGTTCTATCTCAAATCAGTGAAGAAGGATGAACTATTCAATAAACATAGTTTATTCTAACCTGACAGATTGCAAATGGGTAAAAAATTTCGTCTTTCAGAAAAAATGTTAGGAGAAAACTTGAGAGAATTCCTTTGCAGTCTTGGACTGGGAAAGACTTTTCTAACTATGACTCATGGTTGAATAGTCATAAAACAAGATCAGTAAACCAAGATTAATAAATTACATGAAATCTGAAAAATCCTGCATTGCACAAGTTTAAGCAAACACAGAATTCATAGCCAAACTAGGAAAAGATGTTTGCAACTCCCACATCAGACAAAGGGCTTATCCTAATATATAAGGAGATTTTTTTTAAAAGATGGGGGGAAAAAAGCCAACAATCTAAAAGGAAAATGATAAGCAAAGAACATGAATACTTCAGAGAGAGAGAAAAAAAGTGGCTCTTAAATAAAATGCAACCTCAATCATATTAAGAAAAATGCAAATTAAAACCACAGTGAATACTATTTTTACCTATAAAAAGCCAAAAGTTTGACAACACACTCCTTTGGCGACGTTGAGAGACTCCAGGCACTTTCATATTTGCTTGTGGAAGTATAAATTGGTACGATCCCTACAGAATGCAATTTATATCTTTAAAAATTGCAAATGCATGTAACTATTTGACCTAGCAATTCTATTTCTCAGAATTTATGCTAATAGATATATTTCAACATGTTAAATTTATTAATTGCAACAAAGTTTGTAGCAGAAAAAAAACTGGAAACAATTCAAATCTTAATCAATAGGAAACTGGTTTTTAAAAGCCTGGTACGTCCATTCAACAGAAAACTCCGCAGCTATACAAAGAAGGAAGGAAAGAGTGATGGTGCCCTCTTCATAGTATGTGGAAAAATCTCTAAAGTCTAATTTAAATAAAAAATAAACATGTTGGAAAGTGTGTATAATGTGCTACTTTTCATGTTAAAAAGATGGCAGTGTGAGTGGGTAAAAGAGCCAGTTTTGCTTGTTTATGTGTAAGGAAACTCTAGAAGAATATAAAAACATAATAGCAGTGCTTGTCTGTTTAAGTAGCAGAGACAAAATCTGGTTGGAGACAGCAATGGGTGGGAAACTGTTCATTAAATGCTTTCCTATATATAGTCACATATATTGTCTTTTGAAATATTTAGTTATATCACCTGGTCTAAAAAATGGAATTAATTAATTAACTTAAAACCCAATTTTTTGAGAAATGAAAAGTATGTGAAAGACAAAAATAAAAAAGCAGTTTTAACCTATTCAGAAAATCATTGCAAAACACCTTACAAAATTTATTAGATGCTGCTGAAGCTATAATTAGAAAAAAAAATTATAGCCTTAGTTTTTATTTTTTTTTAAAAATTGAGTGAAAAACTACATGTTCAGAAGAAGTAGAAAACACTTTTAAAAATCTGAAAATATAAGGAAGGAACTGATAAAATTAAAAGGAGGAATAAATGAATGATGCAGCAGGAAAAAACTTGGAATTCATAAATAAATTGATAAATCCAATATCTAGTTCTGTATAGATATCAATATAAATGAAATATACAACTAGTATATGCTAATAGAAATGAGAGCAAACAAAATACAAACATGATAATACAAGTACAGATGTAAAGCAAAATTTTTAATTATAACTCTATAGTAACAAGTTCTTAGAACTCAATGAATTGTGCAATTTTCAAGGAAAACGGACTCAATAAGATGTCGATAGCCTTAACAGACTGATACACGTGGAAGGCTTTTTTTTTTAATGTCCAATGAACTATCTCAGAAAAAAAGGAGCTCAGTCCAGAGTGTTTTATGAGCAATTTCTTGAAAACTTTCAAATAATAATTCTCATGTTATTTAAATTGTTTCAAGGTTACAGAACAATGGAAAGCATCCAAAATTAGTTTTCTAAATTAATATAATCCTCAAAACAAAGCCAACATAGAAAATAAATTTCACTTGCCTGGACTAAAATGCTAGCAACATAAATCCAACACTATTAAAATAATTTTTCATAACTAAATAAGATTTATTCTAAAAATTCAAGGGTGGCTTCATAAGGCTAGACATTTTTTAAATACATTATCTCAATAATTCACAAAAGAAAACCATATGATTCTTTCCATAGCTGCTCTGAGGCATTTGAAGAAATTCAGCATTTATTTCTGATAATATTATGAGTAAAATAAAAATAGAAAGAGATCCCACATCATGATAAGGAACAGTCATCTCCAAGGCCAAAGCCATTCCCAGGTCACATCAGAAATAAGGCAAGGATTCCGCCACAGGGTTGCTATCATAGTTTTCTAAGGCGTGTGGGTGGATGAGATGTAGCTTCAAATAGGTTACGTTTTGACTTGGAGCAAAAAAAAAGTTATATGTGAGAAAGAATAGAAACAATATTCTTAATGGAAAGGAAAATTAAATGTAAAAAAAAAAAATGCAGGAAAGGAGCAAAGCCACTATTTAAGTGGAAAACATTTCTGCAGGTGGCTCTTGGAGGGGAATTGAAAAGTCCTGGGACAATTCCCCTGGGACCCTGGGGCCACCCTTCATCCTCAGAAAACACTTTCTTACTCTAGCCACCAAACTGACACTAGAAGAAGCTGAAATCTGCGGGCTTCGAGCCTAACGCGGACGGGTGCAATTTACATTGCAGCAGTCTGGAATTTATGCACCCCTGCTGTGTTTGAAGTATAATTATGTGATTAGACTTCAGGGTTTTGTTTTTCAGTAGTGGCCTCAGGACACCAGCCTGTGAACTCTGGCCACAGCCGATGTCCAGGTGCTCTCTCTCCAGATGCACCTGCCCCGCCCAGGTGCCTCTCAGGCCCCCGCTGGCCACCACTCCTGGCCGGGGCTCAGATCCCATGGGACTGACCCCACCTGCTGCTCTGTGGTCACCAGGTGGTGAGGAAAAAAACAGCCACCGATTTCTCCCTTTGGCTGGGAGCCCTCTCCTCTCCCATGACGTCTCAGGAGGATGCTCGGTCTTGTCCTCCTGTAGAGGTGTGTGAAAACCCCAGGGCTTGGGGAGCACATGCTTCCGGCTCCACCTGTGGGACCAGGAGATTAATAATTAAGTGATGCTAGTTAACAGAACAATTAAGAAGAAATTGTACCAAAGATACACAGAGATGAAAAGCTTCTCAGATTATTTCTCAGTTACTATAACCCTCAAAATAAAACCAACAGAATACAGAATTTTACTTATCATAAATAAAATACTAGCAACATACAGCTACTACTAAAATAAAATAACACTTTCCTATGACCAAATAACATATAATTTTTTCCTGAAGGACATTTTTTAAAGGGCTTGAATAAAATGGAAAGATATGCCAATTTCCAGAAAAGATGATAAAGATGTCATTTCTTCCCCCATATAATTTGTAAGTTTAATATAACCCCAATCTATAATTGTCAAAGGTTTTTTGTTTTAACAGAAGAATAAATAGGTAAAAAACAACTGGGAAAATCTTGAAGAGGACAAGTAATTAAAGCACACTTGTGCTGTTAAAACACATTATCCAAACAATAGGGAAGCAGCTGTGGCTCAAGCAATAGAGCTCCCGTCTACCATATGGAGGACCTGGGTTCGATCCCTGGGACCTCCTGGTAAAAACAAAAGAAAAAAGATGTCCCAGACCTGCGCGGTGCAGAGAGGAGCAGGTCCCTGCACGGCAAAGCGACACATCAAAAAGAATATGATGCAACCAGGTAGAAAACGCACACACACAACAATTGAGAGAAGAAGCAGTAAAATAGCAAGCCCAGAAACAGGCCTAGTAAATAATAAAGGAGGCATTTAAACTCCGTAAGGTATAGCACATTAATACGTGGTGCTGCAACAAATGAATAACTATTTGTGAAGAAAAGGCTAGCTTCCCCCTAACACACACGCTCACAAACACAAACTGCAGATGGAGTGAATAAATGCAACAAAAAGCTGTGAAAAGAAATGTAAGAGTACAGGTGAATGTCTGATTCTATGATGGAGAAGATGTGGAAGGAGGCATGTGTGTAACACGTTAGCGTGCATATAAATATGGCTGGGCATATACGTTAAGGACATCGAATCTACAGGCCCAGTGACTGGTAGACGCTGGGGTGATGGAGAGAAAGCCATCAAGAATGCGTTCCCGTCAATGAGTCCACCCTCTCCTTACGCAGGAAACCTGGAGGAAGACCTGGCTGGAGTAGGGCTGGATGACCAACATGGTTTTGGATTTTTCGGTACAGGGGTCTACAGCTGTTTTGATGAATTTGTAGGGACAGACTGTAGATTCCAGAGGCCTGAGATGTTGCTGGACGGTAAGAAAGTGGAGCTAGCGATTAGAGAGAGCCATTTCCACGGCAGAGCCAAGCCAAAGTGGGGACACGAATCTAGCGTGGACATTGCTGGTGCGTGATGATTCCCAGCCAGCCTTTGGGGGAAGACCTCTCCCACCGTCACAGGGGAGAAGGAGAAAGGGATGCGTGTTCTTGAGAGGGGCTGGGCAGGACCAAGGATGAAGTTCAGGGGCTTAGGGATGGCTTGACAGCAATTTCCCCTCAAAGAATCACCTGCAGGGAGTGAGAGGCCAGAGGACGGGGCTGGAGTTTGTACAGACCCCCGAAGAGCGCTGTGGAGTGTGGAGACAGAAGGTGTGCTGGGCCACACTGAGAACCAGGGGAGGCTGAAGACCCTGCGTGTGCAGGGACGGCCCGGCCTGTAGCGGGGGTCCTCCACGAGAACTCCGCGTGCCAGGTGGGGCGGCTCGGTTTAGAGGGCCAGGGCCACAGAAGGACAGGCAGGCAGGAGGCAAGCCAGCGGGCAGGGATGGACCCTGTGTCTAGATGGACCTGAGGAGGAGAAGAAGGCAGGGCAACAGTAACGCGGCCCAGAAACCGGTGCTTTCAGAGATGGAGGGCACTGGACAGCAGGCCAAGACTGGAATTACCTGCTGGATGGTGAGAGCACACGTGTTCTTGTTTTGTCCCAGTTAGCCCCCAGAGATGTCCATGCCCTAAACCTCAAAACCTTACATGATGTGTTAGGGCTATCCAGAGAAACAGAACCCACGGAATATAATACACGTGTGTAAGTGTTAGGAGATTTATTACAGGAGTTGGCTCGAGCGGCCAGGGGGACTGGCAAGTCTGAATTGCGGAGGGCAGGCCACAAGCTGGGAGCTCTGATGGTTGGATGAAATCCCCAGGAGCTGGCTGGCTGAGGAGAGGTGGAAATTCTTCCTTCTGACTGCTCAGATCCCCAGTTCTTCCTTTAAGGCCTGTGACTGCCTTCTCTCCTTTGTTGACTGTGGACGTCACCAGCCATGGATGCAATCAGCTGACTGATGATTTAAATCCATAAAATACCCTCTGTAGCAATCAGGCCAGTGCTTGCTTGACCAGACAACTGGACACCAAAACCTGGCCACGTTGACACGTGAATTTCACCATCACACATGGCCAAAGGGACGTCGCAGATGTGCTTGAGTCAAGAGATGGGTGACCATCCTGCATGATTCTGGTGGGCCTGGTGTCGTCACAAGGGTCCTTATGGGTGGAGGGTCAGAGTCAGGGAAGGAGATGGGACAACAGAAGCAGAGGTTGGGGCGCTGCCAGGAAGGAGCCACAGGCCAAAGAACTCTGGCAGCCTCTAGAAGCTGGAAGAGCTTCTAGAAGCCTCTAGAAGCTGGAGACGGATTCTACCCTGGAGCCTTGATTTTATGACTCTGATCCTCCAGATCTGTAGGATAACGCATTTGCATTGCTTGCTTGGAACTTAGTAACTTAACCACTAATATTTTACAGCCACCATAGGAAACTGATACAGATGGTATCAGTGAGCATTTGTGCATGTTCATGTGACTCCTCTTGTACTGCACTTTAAAAAAAGAGCCTCCACATAGGAAAAATCACATGGTAATAGCTAAAACGCGTATTTATTACTTTCTAACAACTGAGTGGCCAGCACTTGTACCACACTAGGCCAAACCAATTATTCAATGCCGACAAGCCAGTCAACATCATGCAAACACATCTGATTTATTGAAATGGATGTGCAAAGGATCACTGAAGAGGTCCCCATGGAAACAGCATTTGCTAGTCAAAGCTATCAGGATGTTTTCATGCCTGCTCATCAACTAAGAAATGAAAATTTTTTAGACAGATGACCCTAATTTTGAGTACAATTCAAAGGTTTTTGGAGAAATGACAAATGGCTATGTTTGCTATAGGGAGATTTGCCAGGAAGAGAGGGAGGTCTCTTTTGTCCAAGCTTTCTTGAAAATACATGTATTTTTAAAGCCTCAGTCAAAACAGTCTATGCAGTAAAATTCCCTCAAGGGGATTTGGCAAGCATATAAAACCAAACACAGTATAAGAGCTTTTTTTAATTATTCTTTTTATATTATGTTTGGTTCTAGTGCTTGCACGAGCATATGTCATAAGGTTGATCAAATACTTTCAGTATAAATATGTGCAAGAATGAATTTGATTCCTTTTCAAACAGCTCAAAATGCTCTGAGCTAGACCAGAGCATGGTATTTCCTCATCCCATTTGGGTTAATATTTAATCCACTTCTGGGATTTTTGAAATCCCGACGGATACTGGAATCTCAATGCCGTGTCTGACTCACAACTCCCTCTCCCCTCTCTCTCCCTGTGCTCCAGGGCAAGGGGGTTGACCTTGACTTGGATGGCAAGATGACATCCCAAGGCAAGCCCCTCTCTGCCCCTCAGGCCACACCGACTGTCCAGAATCAAAGGCTGCCCTGGCTTGCATGTGAAGCCGAGTTGTCAGCTCTCAGGGAGCTGCACAGGGGTTCGCCGGGCACAGCCCCCTGTCCTCTTCTCCCCTGTGACCAGGGCAACCAGCCATTCATCCAGGTCCCATGCCCTGGAGGCCCAGCTACCTGTGCAGCTGCCCTCACCTGCCCCGCAGGCCAAGGGTGGGACACAGGTGCCCCGGGGCTGTCTCTCCACTCCTCCACCGCAGCACCAAACGCTCTGTCAGCTCGGCACACACCCCGTCCCCGCAGTTCTCGGTGGGGCAGGGGGAACTTGGGACATAGATTTCACCAGAAGAGGACAGAACCAATGGAAACTTCCCTGCTCCCCGGCCTCTGCACCCTACCAAGATGGTGTCCCTCGGAACTTAGAAGGGTTGATTCTTGGCAAGTTTTGTTCTGAGTGATGGATTCCAGTTGGCAGATCCAGGGAAGCAAAAATGCCCCCACCACCACCACTCTACCACTGCTTTTTTATATTAATTTCATTCTATGTCTGTCATTAATTCTGGAATTTCTATATGAGAAATGGTTTTCCAAGGACAGGTCCACAATTCATAACACTGTGCCTCCAAGAATAAGTTTTCCATGACCTTGGCACTAGTTAAGTTTTAAGTCTAGAGATTGCTGTGTCTGTTTCAAGATTCCAATTGAAAAGCATGGTATAAAAAGTTCTCTAAGAACTAGCAATCACAGTGAGGAGAGGAAGCATTCTGAAAATAAGTAGTTTGCCATTTGTGCCCAAGTCTAGCAATCTGCAGCATCGGTTCTACACTCAAAGGAGAATATTGAGGCAAAGCTGAAAGCATGTTGTGTTGGGAATTTCTGCTTCCTGCCATGAAGAAATAATAGGGTCTGGGATTACCTTCCCCCTGTAAACAACTAGGAAAAAATGGATAAAACATAAGGAAAAGCAACCGTTTTCAGACTTGATCAACAGAGCTGCTTAGGACCAGGATCTCTGAGCAAGGGAGATGAGCTGTGTGGGCCCCCGGCTTGCCCTGGCCTTCTGCCTGCAGGCTCTGCCGACCACAACGCTGGGAGAGAAACCCCAGGCAGGCAGGAGAGAAATCCCAGACAAGGCAGGAGAGAAACCCCAGGCAGGCAGGAGAGAA
>JAQZBX010034334.1:0-13076 GCA_029593785.1 Cabassous unicinctus
GGGGCAAACTCACCCTCTCTATACACATGGGTGAGGCTCCTCTCTTGGCCCAAAATGATGTCTTAATTCCAGATCTGCTTCCTTGATTTTCCTCTTAAATCTGTTTCCCCTTCCATCTCTCCTATCAATGCCATTTTTTGTCCAAGCTGACAGTGGTTTTGTTCATACAGTGCTCTTGTAGAGTTTAGCAGTTTGATATAGTTATGAATTCCAGATATATATATTGGATTATGCTTGTAAACTGGTCTGTTCATCTGGGCATGTTTAAGTTATGATTAGCAATTTGATTGGGCCACATCAGTAGGGTTTTGAGCCCTGCCCCTTGGTGAGTGGGGTCTCAAAGATAAAAGGTATGGCAAAGGACAGAGTTGGAGTTTTGATGTTGGAGTTCTGATGCTAAGTGTGAATGCTGGAGCGCAGGGGAATAAGCACACAGAGGACAATGGTCATGAGGAAGGTGAGAAGGCTCCGAGAAAAGAGACAAGCCATTTGCCTGATGGTTCACAGTTGGCCTTGTAGAGAGAGGCAAGACCTGGAGACCCTCATAGTCTACAGCTGACCTTGTAGAAGAAACAGCAGAACTGAGCCCAGAGAGCAACAGAGCCCCAGAAAGAGGGGAACCGAAGAAGCCTGAATAAACCCTGGCAGATGTTGACAGCTGTCTTGCTCCAACACGTGGCCACAGATTTTGGTGAAGGAAGAAACTTATGCTTTAGAGCCTGGTAACTGTAAGCTTCTACCCCAAATAAATACCCTTTATAAAGACCAACTGATTATTGGTATTTTGCATCAGCACCCCTTTGCCTTACAAATACAGAATTGGTACTGAGGAATGGGGAAGTGCTTTTGCAATTACCAAAATGCTGGATGGGTTTTATTAATGGGTAAGGGGTATTTTTTGGAGGAATCATGAGATGCTTGATGGAAAAGGCTTAGATCGCTTTGCAGAGACTGTTAGCAGCAATATGGAGCCTAAAGTTATTATTCCTCCAAAAAATACCCCTTACCCATTAATAAAACCCATCCAGCATTTTGCAACTATTGATTTTAATTGTTATAAACTGTATAAAGCAGATATTTCTGTTGTTATAAACAAAATAATTCTGTGCATGCTTTCTGCATCTCTTATTATTCACTTATTTAGTCAAACCAAAAGATATTGAATATATGTATTAGATGTTAGATTTAAGAAATTACATATGATCATACATATATCGAACTTTTAGCTCTTACCTCTAATTTATAATATCATATGGTTGTTTTGAGGATTAAAGCATCTAATAAAATGTAAAGAATTTAGAGAACAGCTTGACAGATTAAAGGAATAAAAATTTCCTATTATTTTAATCAGCATTATTAATAGTAATATCCGTTATAAATGCTCCCTCCAATTAAAAATCTGCTATTAGTTTTACCATAAGTTGCTGTGGCATTTCATCATAAGCTGTTATTTGTAATTCTGTCACAGATATTCTCCTTAAACTTTTTAATGTGGGGAATGGCATTTTACATTTTTTAAATCATTTACTACCATCCTTACATTGTTGAGATAATATTTACTTGGTAATGTTTACATTTTAGAATGTTTATAGCTTGCTGATTTTCATTATGATATCAATTAATCATTTTGTATGATATAAAAGATACAATATAGTCATAAATTCTGTTGGTAATTTTTTCTAAGTGTAAAAATTTGTAAAAGACAAAGAATTTGATGATGTTGCTTTGCTGTTCTTTGAAGTTTTAGCAAAATTGTCCTGAAGTTAATCTAGATATGATGATATTTTGTGCTTGGATTTATAGCTGCATAATTACTTACTTTTATTTCTTCTCTTTATTCTGTGTTCTTTCAGAAGTTATAGTTTTCTAGAAAATCTTAGTTTAATTTGAATTTTTAAACATTCATGTAAAAGTTGTTTCAAATCATATTCTGATATTTTTGTTCTTCCTAAGTGTTTCATCTACATTTTCAAAGTATCATTCCTTTATAATTTTCCTCCTTCTCAATCAATATTGACAGGCTTTGTCTATTGTCTTAGTCTTTTCAAAGCATTAGGTGTTATTTATATTAAATAGTGCTGATTGCTCAGTTGTTCTGAAAGTGCTCCCCACAGTCTAAAGTGGTCTAGGAGAAAGGTGACCTCCTCAAACACTATGGAGTCTTGCAAGTTACTGAGGATAGGTTATGTGACCACCTTTTAAGCCCAAAACAGGTTTGGCGCTATCCTGAACCAAGGAGGTCTCCATGGCTGTGCTGAGCTTACATGGTGTTGCTTCCAAGAAGCTGGGTGTAGAGAGTTGTTGGCCTAGTCCTGTGACAGCTCTATTTCCAGGAAGAGGCCAGCAATTATGACTGTAGTGGGATTTACCCTGGCACAGAGAAGGGCAGTTTCTTGCATCAGAAAACTATAGGCAAACTCTGACCATCATGCATTGGCCTCCACTCCTGGATATATGAGGAGCACTTAATAAAGCCTTTACAGTGAAGTAGTCTTTGAAGGCATTAACAGGAGTCCCTTTATTGCAATTTGGATAGATTCTAGAGCCCCATTCAAGATGAGCTGGTTTGCAAGTAACGGGGAGTAAGTAAAATCTGTAAATGAGGTCTATGTTGCATCAAGAACACAATATATTAGGTTTGTTTAATCGTGGGTGCTGAGAGAGTCAGTGCCTGTTTCCTGATAATGTAAGGGATAAAGTGGTCATGATTTAGCAAATAGTTTTGAGGAATTTAACTGAGGCAGTGGGATCTAGTACTATATATGGAGCAGTGACCCATTCCTTTATTAGTGAGGTCCTTTGTGAGTATTTATTTGTCTTGAATGAGTGTGTCAAATGAATGCCCTAGAAGGAGAATGTTGTCAAAGTAATATTATAGCTGTTTTCTTCTAGAAAGTTGGATTCACTTCAGATTTTGACTACAAATATTGTGTGAGATGGCAAAGCTTCTGACACACTAAAAGGGTACCAAGAAATTTTAGTTTGTCAGGATGCTATGACAAATACCACAAAATATTTTCGCTTAAACAATGGGTATTTATAGACCTACAATTTCAGAGGCTAGAAGTACAAATGCAAGGCATCTGAATGACCATGCTCTCTCCCTAAATCTGTGTTCTGGTGCTGGCTTGCCAGGATTCTTGAGATACCTTGACTAGTATTTCTGTCTCTTGTGCTATGGCAATCTCCTCCCCCTTGCTTCTGATTTCTGCTTAGTGCCAACTTCTTCCTGCGAGGCCTTAGCTCTAAATCATTGCTTCTGAATTTCTTCCTTTTATAAATGAATCCAGTAATATAGGTTAAGAACCACCATGATTCAGTTGTGCCACATCTTAATTAAAATTAATATCTTGAAATGTTCCCATGTACAGTGGGTCTATTTCCACGGGAATGCAAATTAAGATGAATAACGTGTCACTTTTTGGATTACATAATTCAAAGTGTTATACCAGTTCAGGTGTGTCCCTTCAGAGGTGAAAGCAAAGTGAGGCTAAGAGGCATTTGATACAGGCACTGAAAAGAACATATTAGCTAAATCTCTAATAGTAGCATAATTACAAGTTACTAATTCCATGATTTCAAAAATATTAAGTAATGATGTCTTAGAGTTTGTGTATTAGTTTTTGTTAAGTCATTCAACAAGTTATGAAATGAATTAAAAAAGGAAACAGGAAACAGGTGAGAACTGGAAAATATAGTTACTATTACATAATGTTATATGGAAGCAGTTTGAATGGTCAAATATAAATGGTCTATTGCTTGACTTTAAGTGTGAGTCAGTATTTGACACTTTTCTTCTGAAGACTTTGATAGACTCCCAGCTTGTTTCTGATTTTGATTGTATTACACAATTACCCATTTATGTGTTGTGTTGTTGGAATTTGGCAAGATAATCCTGTTAGTGAGATTGAAATATTGTGGGAATAAGAAAACCCTTTTCCTAAAGCAGGGGGAAGACCAGATAGAGAGCTAACATAGACCCAGATGCTGGGAGAAGGTATATATCCAGGCACAAGCAAAGAATTCAAAAAGGTCCTGCAACATGAGATTGAGGAAACAGTTGGTAACATGGTGAGAAATCTGAATGTCTCAATCAATGGTATCAGCTCCCTAAGCAGACCCACCCAACAGTCAATCCATGTAAAATGAAAGTGTGAGGCTCAGATAGTACTGCAGAGTCTTTCGTTGAGTAACTGTGTCTTTGGTATAAATATGTTGCTCAGAAGTAAAGCTAGAGGCCCTGGGTATGGGAAGAGATTGACGTAAAATAGGCCCTTATCAGAGATTGGAAATTGGTTACAGAAGAGAAATTCAGACCCAGAGATCATGTAAAAAGAAAAAGGAAAGAAAAGAAAATTTAGACCCAGAGATAATAAAGAAAAAGGAAAAGGAAAGGAAAAAGAAAAAAATAAGAAATGAAAAGAGAGGAAAGAAAAGAAAAGAGAGAAAAGAAAAGAGATAAAAAGAAAAAAGAAAAGAAAAGAAAAAAGAAAAGAAAAGGAGGATGCCTTGTTTTCAGAACCAGGGCAATAGTTACTGAGAATCAGGCAAATTGAGGTGATAAACTTGTACATTTTTCTGATTAATTAAGCAAAGCCTTAACTTCATAAGAGTGTTTGTGTTCAATCCATGAGGAAGAATCAAGAAACAATAGTTATGGGAAAGAGGTAAGCTGTATAGAATGAAAATGAGAATTGGTACACTTGAAATGTGAAGGAATCTTTGAAAAGTACAGTCCAAATCTGGATATTTAATATCTGTTTCCAAAAATTTCTATGAAAATAAAAATGATTCTCAAATTCTCGATGCTGAGAACACCCACCTAAAAGAATATTTTACTTGGCCCTAAATAACTCTTTGGAGAGAAAGATGTGCTGTAAAATCTTAAGTACTTCATCTTCCACAACAATATGGGTTTTTTAAAAAAAAAATTTTTAAAGAAGCTTTAGATTATGTAAATGTTACAAAAAATATATAGGAAATTCCCATATGCCCCATCCCCTCTGCCTGCCACACTTTCCCACATTGACACCTTTCATTAATGTGATACATTTGTTACAATTGATGAACACATATTGAAGCTTTGCTACTAATCATGGACTATGGCTTACATTATAGTTTACACTCTGCTCTGCACAATTTTATAGATTATGACAAAATGTATAATGGCCTGTAGCCATCATTGAAATGTCATGCAGGACAATTCCCTCAGTGGGCCTTACTTTGGAATTTATGCTCCCCAGTGTAACAGAGTTAGACTCATTTATAGTTTCCCTACACGTGGCACTTCTGCCCCTTTTATTTGAACCTATAATTAACAGTATACTTGTTGAATGTATGTCCCAGAGACTTGAATCTTTGGTCTGTTTATGTGCCCATTGAGCCCTGGATCTCAGCAGAGTTGTAGCACCTACTCCCCTGTTCAGTGGACTCACCCAGGTCAACTAATAAGGAGATGATGATGGGTTTTTTAAATATTCTTTCCAACATTTTTTATTGAATAAAAAATAATTTTTTTATTCAAACTAGTCACTTGGGATTTTGTAGGGAAAATAATTTAAATGTCTCTGTAGAGAGATGGCACTGATGAGTGCACCCTGAAGTTAAAATGAACAATTTTTGTCATTACTCTTGGGAACTGATTTTTTTGTGCATTAAACTTCAGAGACATGCATAATGTAAACAACAACAGTGAAGGAATAGAATTCTTAGGATTATTTTTACTTTTACATTGTAAGTATTATTTTTATTTTAACCTGAAATAAATGTCCCAAAAAGTACATATAAACATTTGAAGAATTACAAATAAACAAGCAGAATGGGCCAATAAAATATAAAAATTTCTTATTATTTTGTGTTAATAAAAAATATATTAAGTACTTATTCTAGGTAAGCTTTAGTCAGTGGATAGAATATTATGAAGATGCAATGAAAATTGAAACACCTGCCACACATCTCTTACACTGTCTTCTTTTTCCCCAATTTTTCCAACTTTCCTTTTTCTCCCTATGTCCCATATTGGATGTTTATTATTTGCCTGTTTTCTACTTTACAAGTCTATTCTTTCAAAAATACCTTTTAAAAAATAATCCTCCTAACATTTCCATTTTTATGCATCTAAATGTGTTTTTGACATAATTATGTCATAATTACTCCACTTAACTAATTAATACTAGGTAAAACATATTTTCATCTAAATATAAAATTTCATATTATTGATTTCTTTTTTGTAACAATAAACTATTCTACCATAATGTATTTCACCATTTCCTAACTGTGGGGTTAAAATAAAATAAAATAAAATAAAATAAAATAAAATAAAATAAAATAAAATAAAAATAATTGAATTTGTTCTTAAATTTAGGTTTTATATTGTTTAATTCTCTTATGTATATTTGGTACATATATTGTGAATCTTTATATAGATTCCAAATATCTGCTGCAGTCTTCATATTTTAATCAATTTTCTCATTTTTTTCTATTTTCCCAAATATATCAATAAAATGAATTTATTATTATTATCTGCTAACTAAAATGTCTGAATCTCCTGAGGATTACTTCTATTGTCATTTATTGGACTTGTAGCCCTATATATTTGCATGCCTATACTTTGTTTTGAATATCAGGCTTTTTAAAAATTATGGAATTGTAGGTTTACAGAAAAGTCATGCAAAAAACACAGAGTTGCCATATACCCATACCCATTATTAACATTTGTTAACATTTTGCATTAGTGTAGTCCTTTTGTTACAAATAATGAGATAATATTATTATAATTGCACTGCTACCTATAGTTCATAACTCATATTAGAGTTCATTGTATATGTTATACAGACATATAGTTGTTTTTAATTTTTATCCTAGTAACATGATTGCCACCCAAAATTTCCTCCTTAAAATATATAATTTTAAATATATATAAAATATATAATTTAGTAGTGATAATTATATTCAGAATATAATGCTATCATCACCACCATCAGCTACCAACAAATTGCATTACCTGAACTAATTAAACACTGTTTACCCATTCCTCCTCCCACCCAGGTCTCTAGTAACTGGTAATCTAATTTCTGACACTATGAATTTGCTTATTCTAGTTTTTCATATCAGTGAGCATATACAATATTTGTCCTACTGTGCCAGGCTTATTTCACACAACATGAGGTCTTCAAGGTAATCCATGTTGTCACATGTATCAGATTTCATTATTTTAACTTATGAATAATATTTTATTATATGTACATACCACATTTTGTTGCAAGTTATAAGGTAATTCTATAATTAACTTTCTGAGGGACTGCTACACTCTTTTCCAGTGGCTGTCATATTTTACACTCCCAACAACAACAAACAATTTTCCTCTTCTCCACATTCCTCTACAAAACTTGTGATTTTTTGTTTTGTTAATAGTAGCCATTGTATGAAAAACTATCATATTGTGGTTTTGAATTACATTTCCCTTATACCTAATGATGTTGAGCATCTTTTCGTGTGCATTTTAATTACTTGTATATCTTCTTTGGGTAAAAAGTCTATTCAAGGGTTTTTCTCTTTTTTTACTTAGTCGTTGCTCTTTTGCTGCTGATTTGTAGAATTTCTTTAGAAATTCTGTATATTAAACCCATATTACACATGTGTTTTCCAAGTACTTTCTGCCCTTCTGTATGTTTTTTACTTTCATGATGAAGTCCTTGGATGCACAAAGAGTTTTAATTTTGATGAAGTCCTTTTTTTTTTCTTCTTTTGCTCATAATTTTGGTATAAAGTAAAGAAAGCATTGCCTAGCACAAGGTCCTGAAGGTGCTTCCTTACTTTTTCTTCTAGGAGCTTTATATTCCTGATTCTTATATTTAGGTCTTTCATCCAATTTCAGTTGTTTTTCCTATATGGTGTGCGGAAGGAGTCCCCTTTCATTTTTTATATGGATATTCAGTTTTCCTAGAACAATATGTAGAAGAGAATATCCTTTCCAAATTGAGTGGACCTGGCACCCTTGAAAAAATTCAGTTGCCTGTAGATGTGTGGGCCCATTTTTGAACTCTCATTTTGATTACATTTTTTTATAAGTCTGTCCTTGGGCTAGAACTATGTTACTTTTACCACTGTAGCTTTGTAATGAGTTTTAAATTTGGAAAATCTGTTCTTATTAAAAATGTTTTTGACTATTTTGGGGGCCTTAACCTTCCATGTAAATTTCATGATTGCTTTTCCATTTCTACAAATATGTTGGAAAGTTGAATTGGATTGCATTGAATCTGTACATGGCTTTGAGCAGAACTGACATCCTGAATATATTTACTCTTCCAATCCTTGAGCAGGCTTTCCACAAACACCTTGTTCCCAGGCCACATTCTCTCTGAGAACTAGGATGTCTGTACTCTCCCTGAGCAACAAGGTAAAGGTCATTTCCTCCGTGTGCTGGGGCATATGGCCAGCCCTTCCAAACCCAAGGCAGACTCACCTTTTCCACAGCTCTCTTGGCACAAGGGCATCACTTTGGTCCAGACCTCAGCTTTCATGGTTCTGCCTGTAAAGTCATTCTCAATTTGTCTTTACTCTATCCCTTGCACTATAGACAGACAGTCATTCTACTCATACACATTTTGCAAAAAACCTTGTGGGCTTTGGGTGCAGCTCACAGATAGCCAAACCATCAGACAGAGGACTTCCAAGGATCCTTCCTGCATACCTACATTTCCAATCATGACTTCCACTAAAATAGGTGACTGTACACAAGTTCAATTAACCCCACATATATAGCTCTATTCACCAGGAACTCACTGTCTTTAGTTCCAGTAGTCTCAGATAGAGCCAGTAAAGGCCCTAGTCTCAGAACATGCTATCTGAATTGGCTCAGAATTTTCCAAACCATCAAATTCTTGTTTCTTTGTGCCCAGTAGTTCAGTTTTCAGCTTTTCCCATACTATTTTCATTTTGCTTGTGCAACAAGGAGAAACCAGGCTGCACTTTCCATACTTAGTTGGAAATCTTTTCAGCTAAAAAAAAAAGTACATCATTTAAGTGTTAGCACTTCCATCCACCATCAGAACTCAATTTCACCAAGTTTTCTGTCACTTTCAAGCAAGGATGTTTTTTTCCTTTAGTTTCCAATAGCACATTCATCATTTCCTTCTAAGACCTCATGGAAAAGTTCCTTTACCATCCATTTTTCTATCAACAATTTCTTCAAAGGAATCTAGGATTTTTCTATGCAACAGATTACAATTTTTCCAGCCTCTACTAATTACCCAATTCCAAGTTGTTTCCACATTTTTGGCATTTGAAATAGCAGCAAAAAACTGTCCCAAAATCAGTTTTAGTTTCCTGTTTCATAAAGCAAGTGATTTGCAGTGGTTTTGTTTAAACAATGATAATTTATTGGCTCACAGTTTTGAGGGTAGGATAAGTCCAAAATCAATGCATCATCAGGGTGATAGTTTCTCCTGGAAGACTAAGGCTTCTGGGACTAGTTGCCAGTGATCCTTGGTCTTTAAGAGTGCATTTTTAAATTTACAAATATTTGCGAATTTTCCATTTCTCCTTCTCTTACAGATTTCTACCCATATTCCATTGTGATCCAAGAAAATACATTGTATGATTTCAATATTTTTTCATTTATTGAGACATTTTATTATATAACATATGGTCTATCCTAGAGAGTGATCCATGTGCATTAGGCAAGAATGGGTATTCTGCTGCTATTGAAGGAAGTGTTACGTCAAATTAGTTTATAGTTTCTTTCAAGTTTTCTATTTCCTTATTGATTTTCTGTCCAGATGTTTTTTCCATTATTGAAAGTGGTGTATATAAGTCTCTTACTATTAATGTAGGATCACCTTCTTCTCCCTACAAAGTTGTTAATAGGTGTTTCATATATTTTATAGCTTGCCATTAGTTCCATATATATGTATAATTGATAAGAATTCTTTGGTAGTATTTTTTTTTCTTTTCATTACCTTTTTTTCCCTTATTGCAGTTTTTGACGTAAAGTCTATTTTATCTCACATTATTATGGCTACTCCAAATCACTTTTGATTACTCTTTGCATGGTTTATTTTTATCCATGCTTTCACTTTTGGCCTATTTGTGTCTCTAAACTTAAGGTTAGTCTTTTGTGAGCATCATATGGCTGGTGTTGGTTTTTATCCATTTTGCTAATCTTTCTCCTTTGACTAGAGAGCTTCACCCATTTACATTTAAAATTAGTACCAAAAATGTAGGTCTTCCTTCTGCCATTTTGCTGCATGCTCTTTGTAAGTCTCATACCTGTTTTGACCCTCAATTCTTCTGTTAATGCCTACTTTCATATTTATTCTTTTTTTTTTTGTATGGTACCATTTTGAGTCCCTTCTCATTTTTTCAATATATATTTTCTTATATTTTCTTTGTGGTTACCATAAGGTTAAAATTAAACATCTTAATCTATAACAATCACATTTGGGTTGATACCCATATAACTTTAATAGCATTCACTCTTCCTATTCCCCTTTTACTGCCTACCTTTTTGTTGTACTTGTTACAAATTCTATGTATATACATTGTATTTCCCATTTCATAGATTTATCATCCCTTTTTACAGGTTTGCATTTTTAAACCCATAGGAAGTAAGAAGGGGGTATACATACGAAAAAACACAGTACAATGGTACTGCATTTATAGCCACCCATATGGTTACCTCTATGTAAAGTCTTTATTTCTTTGTTTCTAGCATCCACTGTCTAGTCTCCTCACTAGTCATTTGGAAGAACTCCTTTTAGCATTGCTTGTAGTGGTTAAGATCCCCCCAAAGTTTTTTCCCTGGAATATCTTATTTCTCCCTCATTTTGAAATACAGTCTCTTCAGATATAAAATTCTTCTTCCATAATTGTTTTCATTCAATACTTTAAATATTTCATCCTATTGCCTTCCAGCTTCATGTATTCTGATGACAAATCAATCCTTAATATTATTGACACTCTCTTGTAGATAACATGTTGCTCTTTTTGAAATTTTCAGATCTCTTATCATTTACATTCAACAATTTGACTACTATGTGTCTTAGGGTGTTTCTTTTTTATTTTATCATGTTTGCAGTTGATTGGGCATCTTGGACAAATATATTCACATATTTTGCTATATTTGGGAAGATTTCCATCATTATTTCTTTGAATATTACTTTTTTTAAAATTAAAATTTCACCTATTTCTAATAAAAAGAGTTGTAATTTTACAGAAAAATTATGTAGGAAGTACAGAGTTCCCATAGCCATCCCCCCACCAGAGTTTTCCCTATTATTAGCATTTTGCATTAGTGTGGTGACTTTGTTACCATTGAAGAAACATTGCTATTATAATTATATTGTTAGTCATAGCACACAATTTATATTAGAGTTCACTTTTTGTGTTGAACAGTTCAATTCTGGTTATATGTATACAACCTAAAATTAATCATTGTAGCCAACTACAAGTATATAATTTAGTTCACCTGTTTCTTTATAATTTTTCTTTAATTTTTCTTTTTTTGTATTTTTATTGATACATATAAATAAAGCATAAATCCATCCAAAATGTGCAATCATTTGTATTTGTTATAGTAACATAGCTGTGCATTCATCACTTCAATCATTATTAGAGCATTTTCATAATTCCAATAGTAATTGTAATAAAACAAAACAAAACAAAACAAAAAAACAGACAAACAAATCCTTATCACCTCTCAATCTCTCTATGCTTCTCCTGTCATACATTGCTGCTGTTTTGTTTCTATCTTTCTAGATTATTCGTTTTTATATTTTGTAAAAACATTCTTATATATGCAATTTTACCCATATTCATACTTCACATGAGGTTTCACAATGTTACAGAGTACCATGTTACATTTTTTGCTTCCCTTCTGGAAATATACATGACCTTAGACTTTCCCTTTCAATCACTGTCAGACCCATGTAATTGTTCTGCTAGTTACAAACACTTTGATGTGCTTTTACCATTTCTATTCATTTCCAAAGATTTACAAATATTTTACCAAACTGCACAGAGTTATTCTCAGTTTCCCATTATCTACCCTAATTCAATTTTTTGATGACCTATATTCTAATTACTAACTCCATGAGTTTACACAATGTATTTATTTTGCAATACCACAATGATAGAATATTTGTCCTTTCATGTCTGGCTTTCTTCATTCAACATAATGTCCACCAGGCTCATCAATATTGTCATATGCTTCTGAACTTCATTTTTCTTACAGCTGCATAATATACCATCATGAATATACACCACATTTGTTTATCGATTCACTGGTTAGTGAACACCTGGGTTGTTTCCATAGTTTGGCAATTGTGGATAATGCCGCTATGAAAATCGGTGTTCAGATGGGTGTTCCTGTCACTGCTCTCATTTCTTATGGGTATATACCTAGTAATGACATAGCTGGGTCACATGGCAAGTCTATATTCAACTTCCTTAGGAACTGCCAAACAGCCATCTAAAATGGCTGTACCATTCTACATTCCCACTAACAATGAATATGCATTCCTACCTTTCCACATTGTCTCCAACACTTACAGTTTTCTGACTTTAATAAAGCCCATTCTCATAGGTGTGAAATAATATCTCATTGTAGTATTGATTTGCAATTCCCTAATTGCTGGTGATGTTGAACATCTTTTCATGTGTTTTTTTTTTTTTTGCTTGTTTGTTTGTTTGTTTGATTTTTACCATTTGTATGTCTTATTTGGACAATAGGCTATTCAAGTCTTTTGCCTATTTTTAAATGGGTAGTTTGTCATTCTATCATTGAGTTGAAGTATCTCCTTATATATCATGGATATTAAACTCTTATCAGATATGTGATTTCCAAATATTTTCTCCCATTGAGTCAGCTGCTTTTTCGCCCTTTTGACAAAGTCCTTTTGGGTGCAAAAGTGTTTAATATTGAGATGGTCCCATATTTTTTCTTTTGTTGCTTGTGCTTAGGGAGTAAGTTTTAAGAAACTGCCACTAACCACAAAATCTTGAAAATGGTTTCCTACAATTTCTTCTAGGAGTTTTATGGTTCTCACTTTTATATTTAGTTCCTTTATCCATTTTAA
>JAQZBX010034335.1:0-25028 GCA_029593785.1 Cabassous unicinctus
GCTTTCACATAATCAAGCAGCACTATCCAAACAGAAATGCTACCAATTGTATGTTTCAATGAAAATTTTAATCTCTATATTTTTAATGGATCTCATCACTTTAATGCATTTCTAGTGCCACCTCTGATTTGGAAGTCCTTCGCAAAACTCAGCCCTTCTCCAAGCATTCTTGAACTATACAGATTTCATGAGATATTTATTCATTTCTGGAATATATATTCAGTTGTGACCCAGAGGCAGGTACATCTGAGGCAATGAGTCCACAGTCCTGTAACCCAAAAGTACAAAGATTCTGATGATACAGAAAGAATATATGCAAATAACAACATAATCATATTACAAATCAGCTGATTACAGGTGATTTAAGGAAAAGAAAGCAGGTAAAAACAGGGTGAAGTGAGGGTTCTATTTTTCACTCAGTGTTCAGGAAATTCCCATAGTATGTGAAATTTGAAGAGGCACCTCAAGGAAGAGAAGGCAGGAGTCCTGAGCATATGAGGCAGCCTATGCCCAGCAGAGAGAACATCCAGAGAAATGACCCTAAAAAGTGACCTGTTTCAGACGTTCAAGGTGAACATGGTAGTCAGTGTGGCAGGGAAATAAGTAAGAAGTCAGTAAAGAGAAATAATTTCTAAGGAAGTTTAAGAACAAGACAGCTTCTCTACTGATAAAACTTCAAATTCAGGGAGTCCTTTTTATATACGCTGTATCTTTCATCTTTCATTAATTTGATTGCAAAGCTCTCCCACCAAATGGAATGGAGCTAGTCGTATTGCCTTTGTCAGATTGTATCCAGATTCTTTATTATAGGAAACACCTATGTGAATATACAAGCTCAGATACCCCTGCTCTGAGGAATGTGCACACCACATCAAATACACAAGTACATACACATCCACACATGATTCACTCCTTGGCATCTTAAGGCAGAGTTACACCATGCTCTTCTCATTCTCAGCCACACTGATGAGCCCAGGAGTAAATACAATCCAAACTGTAAACAAGATTTCCTATTCCCCAAATATTTAGAAATGTTGCTCTGAAATTCCAGCTGACAAGCTTCCCTGAAACATATAAACACAACACTCTCTTCAGTTATGGCCACTTTCTGCCTTGTGCTTAAAGAACCATAAAAATCTCTTCAATAATAAGAGAGGAAGTAATTAAAAGACCTTGAAGTAAAAAAAAAAAGATGAAAACTCAATTATTCCCTGAGAGACTGTGATGAAGAAAATCTTCCTTCGGATGGCATTCCAAGTCCAGTAAAATACCACTGAAGCCAAGAAAAACTAATAAAAGAACAAAAAGCAATTCATACAAAAGACAAAGGCAATGATATCTTTATACAGAGACAAGACACTTTATAAATTGGACATTCCAAGAGTGAAATGAGCAAAGGGAATAAACAAACATTTCACAATTGAAAATATATGACAAGTTAAAAAGTTTGGATTTTTTACATGAAATGATTGAAGGCTTTTTAAATGTAATTAAATGCAATTTTTTGGCATCAAATAAAGCCTGATTTTGAATCTCATATATGTCAAATATTTGTTGGCAAATTGAACCTTAAGCCTTTCACATATATGGTAGGCATTATGAAATCCATTCCTCTAAGGAAGTCAACAGATTTAATCAATGCACATAAAAACCTCAGCATAAGTCCATTCAGATAGTGAAGAATTGGTTATTCTGGCTGATTAGATAAAGCATATTTTTCTACTGACTCTCAAATGCCTCGTTATTTCTGCATCTCTCAGATCCTATTCATCAGTCCTATTTCAGTTCTTAAGGATCCCTCCCAACAATCACAGTCTGGAAACTGCTCAAGGTTATGAAAAAATAAAGACAACCTGTGGTCCAATGAAAAAAAAAAACACCTGCAAATGACGGCCGAAGGTGACACAACTTTGGAAATACATCTAACCAGAAAAGTCCAAAAGGCACAATAAGGAAAACAGATACGGAAGAATGGTGGCAATGTGTATAAAAAGTGATCTATTAGCTCAAAAGAAGCAGAAGTTTCTAAGTTTGAAAAACAATGGGAGAAACATCATATGTAACACTGATAGATTGTCACACATTCCCCAAACACGTCTTTACAGGTATAGAATAACTTAATGGAAAAGAACAAAGTTGGAGAAGAACCTGCAGTTCTTCATTTGAAAGTCCATGGGCCTTACTTTGGAATTTATGCTCCCCAATGTAAAAGAGTTAGACTCATTTATAGATTCCCTGCACATGGCTCTTCTGCCCCTTTCATTAGAACTTATAATTAGCACTATATTTGTTAATTATATGTCCCGGAGACTCAAATCTTCAGTCTGTTAATCTGCCAGTTGAGCCCTGAATCTCAGCAGTTCATTAGACTCACCTAGGACAACTAACAAGGAGATGATGATGGACAACTCCTACCCAATGAACAGAAAGTGTCTGCAACTGCAAGCAAAGGAGTTTCACCCATCTGCCCTATGAGATCTAAGCTTCCTCTCAATTAGAAACTGAGTGGGCATCACCATTCCAAAATCCTCAAAATTTGGGAATGAACAATGGACTAAAGTTATTATTATTCTATTATAAAATTATTATTATTCAAACAATGGAAAATTTGGTATAATTGATATAAAGGCAGTGATCACCAGAGGTTCTGAGTGGAGGGAGAGGGAAGAATAGGTGTAACATGGGGGCATTTTCCAGAAATTGTAATTGTCTTGCATGACATTGCAATGATGGACAGAGCCCATTATACATTTTGTCAAAACCTATAAAATTTTGTAGGGCAGAGTGTAAACAGTAATGTAAACTACAGTCAGTGGTTAACAGGAATGCTTCAAAGTGTTCATCAATTGTAACAAATGTACTACACTAATGAAAGGTGTTGTTAATGTGGGAAAGTGTGGGAGGTATGGGGGTGGGGCATATGGGAATCCACTATATTTTTGATGTAGCATTCTTGTAATCTAAAGCATCTTCAGAAAAAAAGATTTTAAAAAAGAATACAGGTTAAAAAACCTGGTATTAGCAATCATCATAGATACAGAAAGCAAAATTTTTAAAATAAAAAAAGAGGATGACTGAAAAAGAAGATGAAGAAGAAAAACAGTCCCCGGTATGGCAAAGTAAAGACTTGAATAAACAATTTGCAATGGGGAAAGTAAATGGCCAATAAACAATATATTTAACATCACCTATTTAAGGATAATTGTCAAGTAAAAGTTGTAATACATCCCATAACAACCATTAAATAAAAATAGCAATTTTATGTAAATACCAAATGTGAAATTATATCTTGGGAAAGGTTATTCCAAGAAAATATCTAACTTCATTGTATATTTTCCATTGTTTCAGATACTTGCTTAAATATATCTCATCTTAAATGTAAAAAAAAAACAACAATGCCTCACTTCACTACACATTCTGCCACTGCTATAAACTGATTTCCCTGTGCCCACTTAGCTGCAAAGCTCCTTAGACAGATAGTCTCCCTTTCCTGGAACTGCTTTACCCCTGCCATTCCCTTTTCTAAATGGGCTTCAAGTCCCATCTCTTAGATATCCAGAATGAGCCCTGCATGCCTGACTCAAATGGACAAATTTTATAACATAATTATAAAAACATTCATTTACTGAGCAAGCAGGAAAATAAGTGCAAGGATTTCTCAGCTCAGGCTTAGGCTGGATTGGGTCACAGATGAGCTCAAGTCAAATCTCTTGGTTTCCTTTCACCCTGACTCTTCCCTGCAGTATCTACTGGGCTCTCCAGCTCACCTGGATGGAATCTGTAACAAAGTCTTTCTGTGGAATTCTGAATTCCTCCCTGCGTGGTTGGTGATTTAGAATGAAACTCTATCCCAATGCAAGACAGCAAGAGAGATTCTGGCATCAGTCCCCAAATCAGTTTTAGGACCCAAAATGAAACAACCATGCACTGTACATAAGAAAACTGAGAGCAGCAGAGAAGATATTTACGGCTTCTCTATATCTATTCATTAGGCACCTTTCCCTCTTGTTACGTACCTGAACAATCATTTCCCTGTGGGACACTGCTCTGGACAACTGAAATTTTTTCTTACTGATTCACTGTTCTCCAGACACCAGGTTATGAATCAGGGGAATCCAAGTTTTATTAATTCTCTTCCAAGAACTCTCCTGTCTTCCATAATTCTAACCTGGTAAAAACCTACCCATCCATTGACTTAAAATTTTCTCGAAAAGTTAACACTGAGGGACCTATCTTGGCTCAGTTCTAAAGAAATGACATGGGCTGAGGATACAGGCATAGAATTTTGCCATCAGAAAATTACTATTCTTCTCTTCAACCAAGTGGAGAACTATGTTCACTTGATGTAACATCATGGATACTGCACCTCTACAATTGATTATGGTAATCCAAATAAATTAGGAATATTATGCTTTTTACATAAATTAAGGCTTGTAATTTTTTCCCTTTTTTATAAAATGATTGCTGAATATAAAAATATATTTAAAGATTTTTATGTAAAATGTTCCTTATAGTGAATGTCTCATTTAATTTCCCCCATATCCCTGAATGATGCTCAATTCATTTAGTTAATAGATCAATAAAATTTATTTTTCTAAAGACTAAAATGAAATCTAATATTTATATAGTTTAAACTTTTTATTTTAGAAACAAATACAAATCAAAACTTTCATTTTAATCACTTCCAAGTGTTCAATTTAATGTTTAGAAATACATTGCCAATATTGCACTATCATCAACATATATTACCTAAAATTTTTGTCACCCTAAGCAGAAAATCAACACATTTTAAGCAATAATTTTCCATTCCTCTTGCCTCAGTCTCTTGGTAAATTGTAATCTACTATCTTTCTCTAATATTTTGCTCCCTATATGTATTTCATGTGAGCAGGTTCATACAGTATTTCTCTTTTCTGTCTGTATTATTTCACTCACACAATGTCTTCAAAGTTTAATCCTGTAGAAACATGAATCAGAGCATCATTCCATTTTTCAGTTAAAGTATTTTATTCAAGTATTTCAGTCATATATGAACATACATAGACAAGAAGTGTATAGTAAAAGTTGTGAACTTACAAAACAAACATACATATCATCAGACAGTTTTTCCATACATCATCCCACCAACAACAACTTGCATTGTTATGGAAAAATTTTTACAAATGATAAAAAAGCATAGTCAAAGTATTACTACTAACTATAGTCCATATCTTATATTTGGTGTATACCCTATTATTAACACCCTATATTAGTATTATGTATCTGTTACAGTTCATGAGAGAATGTTCTCATATTTTTTCTGTTAACCACAGTCCATCTTCCAGCAATTGATTCTCTGTGTTATACAGTACTATGCCTTGTACAATCCATTTAAAGTGTACACTCAGTGGCTTTCATTTCCATCCCAAAATTGTGCTATTATCACATCAGTTAATTTCAGAACATTTTCATAACTCCAAAAGAAAATATCCCACACTCCCTTATAGTCCCCTAATGTTGAAACTTAGAATTGATACAGTAACTTCTTTGTTATTGTTGCAGAAAAGTTACAATATTACTGTAAACTATCATCAATGATTTACAGTATTTGCAATTTTTCAATGTATCACCATATTCTTAACACTTTGTAAAATAAGAACATTCTTATATTTATCCTATTATCCACAGCTAGAAAATAAACTAAGGAGTGTATAACTGTGAATTAGGGGTTTGTAAAGAACTTCATTCCTTTTTTTATCCCTGCAATTTTATTGAGGTGAAATTCACAGAGGATGAAATTAACCATTTGAAGAAAAAAATTCAGTGACAATTAGTACATTCACAATATGGTGCAACCACAACCTCTACCTAGTTCCAAAATATTTTCCTCATCCTAAAAGAAACTCCAGATCCACTGTGTATTTGCTCCTTCTTTCTCACTCTCCCCCAATCCCTGGCAAATACCAATATGAATTCTGTCTTGGTGGATACATCTATTCTGCATATTTCATACAAATGGAATTGTACAATAGTTGATATTTGTCTCTGGATTCTTTCAGTAAACATAATGTGTACAAAATTCCTCAATATTTGAGAATTTATCAGTACTTCATCCCTCATGGAAAATGATTTTGAGCATCTTTTCATGTGCTTATTGGGCATTTCTGTATCTTCTTTAGAGAAATATTTATTCAAGTCCTTTGCCCTTTTTAAAATTTGGTTTGTGTTCTGTTGTTGAGTTGTAAAAGTTCTTAATATATTATGTATACTTAACACCTCTCAGCTATATGGTTTCCAAACATTTTCTCCCATTATATAGATTGTCTTTCCACTCTATTTTTATTAGGGAGGTTGTAGATTTACTGAAAAATCCTGCAGAAAACAATGATTTTCCAAACCAAACAAATTACTAACACATTGCATTAGTGTGAAATATTTGATAAAATTAAGGAGTTATACTAAAACTATTAACTAGAGTCCATGGTTTACATTAGGGCTCCATGCTTGTGTTGTACAGTCCTATGGGTTTTTTTTTCCTAACATATGTACAACCTAAAATTTCCCTTTAACCACATTCAAATATATATAAGTGAATTTCAACATTCTCATTTTTTATTTTTCCTCTGAGTTAATGTGATTTGTGCCAGGTTTGGAAATGTTGCACTGGGAACTCATTTACAAAGATGCATTCTGAAGTTATGAGAATGAAATCAACTCAAAGATATCCACCTGTTCATTTGGGTCACTTTCCTTTGGTCACATCTACTTTGGATAATTTTCCTACTCATCCCAATATGTATTTCCGTATTTCAAGAGTATATACCATCTACATTGGTTACTGATCTTGGGATGGAGTTCACACTGAGATAATATTTGTTGAATGGAGGGACAAATAGATAAGTGGATATTTAGATAGTCTGGACCTGAAAAATACAAGTTTATTGAATTAAAGAAAAAGGTACAAAATCATGGTATAAAAATTATAAAACATCCTATTAAAACACTGATTAAGCTCTTTTAATTATTTATTTTCTCATTAAATTTTTGTGACTCTTTGATGTGACTAGTATAATTTTTCCTTTATTATAAATGAGGAAGGAAATATTACAGCAATTAGGTAACTAGCTCAAGGTCACAGAGATAGGGAAGTGGCAGAAGTAGGTTTCAAACCAAGCCTATTCAAAGTGAGGACATTCCCTTAGGCATCACATTGTATTCATGCCAGTAGAACATGATAATAGTAATAGTTGAACCTCAAAATATTCAGGAGAGGTTGTGAATTAAACTCTTACTTCTGAACAGATGCTCCTCAAGATCTGATGGATGCAGCTTCAAAACAAACCAAAAAACTGGGTAAAAACCCTTATTGCACAAGTCACCATTGGTAATTCAATTTTCATATTTTAACATATCCTCTCCACCTCTGTGCATTTGGAATTTATTTGTCAAATTGCTTATTGAAAAATTAAGTTTCCTGAAAATTTTTTATTTCACTTTCATTGCTTCAGTGAACATATTTTCACATTTACAAGTCATTTGTGTTTTTTCAATCTGAATCCATGGTTCAAAATTTGAGTATTTAACTTCTTGGCCTGCTTTATTCTTATTTATGAAATGCTTTTACATCTACATTGTTACACTTTGTAATATCAAATATATACTAAATATTTTCTAGTTTTTCATTTGTAGGCTATTTTCTTCATAATGTTTTTACATGCAAGTTTTCATGGACTTATGTACAACATTTATGTGCCCAGTTTTATCCCTTTGCATTTCTTTCATCTCAGCTTATTCTCAGAGATTTCATCTATACAAAGGTTTCCTAACCAGGAGTCCATGGACCACCACAAGGCCCATGGAAAGATTTCAGAGGTCCATGAGTTAGAATTGAGAAAATCAGCTTATATTTATTTTCTCTGACCTCTAACTGAAATCTAGCATTTCCTTCACTTATGAATGTATGCAATAAATTACAGTTTCATTCATTTCTTACAACATTACTGTTGTTGCATATCTCAAAAAGTCACTTATCTTCATCCATACTTCAAAATTATTGTAGTTTTAACACCTGATGTTATATCACACCTGTTCACAGTCCTACTGTGTACAAACTACTGTGTGACATAGTTGACCAACTATTTGACAGCATAGAAGAGGTAACAAACAAGAGATCTCCCAAGCAGTGTCTTTGATCTTTTGTAATATAGGGGTGCCATTTTGTGATGATAAATCACACAGTCAGCACAAGTTATAAATACTGAAAATTTCACTCTGCACAGTTATAATCAATGTAACTATTACAAAAAATTAAAAATGCACAGTGATAAATATAACCTCACAAAATAAAACACACCTCAAATACATAACACATTCAACCTATGCTGCATGATTGTTAGTGATTTTGACCAAGCCACTTGTGTTGAAAATTTGTCAGCCATGGTTTTAGATAACCAGTCATATTGAAGAAACTCAGATATAATGTTATGATTAATAACCAAACCCTGAAAAATGACATATCAAAATTGTCTTATGTAACAACCACAGGGATACGTGCACATTTTATACAGATAACAGAACTTTATGCCCTGCAAGACAATTCCAATGTCCCGAAAATGCTTATTCTCCCCTCTCCCTCCCTTCAGAACCTCTGGTGGCCACTGCCTTTATATCAATGATACAAGTTCTTCCATTGTTGGAATAATAATGTCTACCTTAGTCCATAGTTACATTCCCCCATTATGTCTGTCTATTCCTCCTTTTTAATATTTTGGGATGATGATGCCCACTCTGTTTCTGATTGAGAAGGGCTTAGATCCAATGACTGTATCATTCTTAAAGGACATTTTCTGGATATAGAATTCTTAACTATCTGTTTTTCTGTCTCAATATCTTAATATTTTATATGGTTGCCTTCTTGCCTTTATGGTTTCAGATGAGAAAATCAGCACTTAATCTTATAAAGGATTCCTTGTATGTGATGGATCACTTCTCTCTTGCTGCTTTCAGGATTCTCTTTTTTCTTTGTCATTTGACAATCTGATTAGAATCTGTAGCTCTGAGTAGTTTTGTTAGTATTTATTATATGTGGAGTATGCTGTGTTTCCTGGACATGTAAATCTATGTCCCTCATAAGAGTTTGGAAATTTTCAGCCGTTTCCCTTCTCTTGTGTGCTTCTATTTTATGTTTAATTTCTTCTATTGTGTCTTCAACTACCATGAGTTCTGTCACTTTTCTATGTATGTTTGCAATTTTTTCTATATACTCACCCATTATCTTAGAAATATAGTTTTTCTCTTCCTTCATATCCTGGAATTGATTCAGGAGATTGGTGTGGACATCTTTGATTGGTTGTCCCAAATTCTGCATCTCCTTTGACTTTTTAGTTTGTTCTTTTGGCTAGGGTATACTTTTATGTTTCTTAGTATCATTTGTAATATTTTGTTGATGTCTAGGTGTATATTTATCTTGATGAGTTCATTCTGTTGGCCAGTTTACCTCTCTTACTTAGGGTTTTATTGTTGTTTGGCCTTGTGTTATGGCTCTTTTTTAATGTTTGGTTTAGCTTATTCTAAGTCTTTAGAATTGCCCATGGTCAACAGATCAAAACTGGGGCAGGGACATTCAAAAGGGGGCACAGACCAGTTACAAAGAGCCAGTTCCTCTACAGTGGCTTCTCTTGATCTCCCCACCACACAGATATTTTGCTTACAGACATGGAAAAAATCACATGTATCATTAAATATAATACTGCAAACATGAAAGAGAGGTCTGCACCTCAATATATATAAATCCAATTCCATAGGGACATGAATTATTTCAATGAGTATATATAATCATTAAATAATATTTCTGGTAATACAATGAATGACTTAAAGTTTTGCTTCATCAAATTTAAAGCCATATCTGAATCTAGGGCAGGTTCTTGTTCAATGAAATGATCAGAAAATTGCACTTTCTGGTTTTGAGGATTTAAGCCAAGGAATCAAAAGTACTTCTTCTGCCTCAGAAAACATGAAACTTTTATGTCTTCACTCCCAAAGAATCTTTTCAGTCCCAGAATCCTATTTTTATTCCTCAGACTGTAGATGAGGGCGTTCAGCATGTGTGTGATCATGCTGTACATCACAGTGGCTGTTGCACTTGAGTGTGGATTTGTTGATGTACACTTCTAAGCTGCTACAATAAAATAAATAAGCCACTGAGAGGTGAGACACCCAGGTGGAAAATGCTTTATACATCCTTCAAATTGATGTGATTACACCCCATAGAGACAGAGGAAACAATCTTGGAATTAGACTAATGATACCAGTGAAGGGAACAAAATCCAGGAGCCCTGATGCAATATACATCGTTATTTCATTCAGTAATGTGTTAGAACAGAAAAGTTGGACCATCTTATCAATGGCACAGGAAAAGTGGGGGATTTCCAAGTATGCACACACACACACACACATACACACACACACACAAACAGCTGCAACACCATTAAGCTGTGTAACAAGGAATGCAGGACTCACATGGGACAACATGCCAGAATGAGCAGGAAACAGAGGCAAGTTTTCATGATGATTATGTAGTACAGGAGGTGGCAGATGGCCCCGAAGTGCTCATAGGCATCACAGCCAGGAGGAAGTTGTCTAACTATCCAAAGAGTAAAAAAAGTCATCTGCATGAGGCAGCCATCATAGGTTATGTCTTGAACCTTTGTATGTTCACCACATCTTTGGGACAGTGATAGAAGTGAAACAGATGTCACAAAGCAACAGGTGTGAAAAGAAGAACTACATAGGTGTGTGGAGGTGGGAGTCAGTAATGGTGGCCAAGAAGATGAGCAGGTTCCCAGAGATGGTGATCAGGTACATGGACAGAAAGAGACCAAAGAGGAAGGACAGCAGTTCTGGCTCCTCTGAAAATCCCCAAAGAAGAAATTCTAGAAATCCTGTGTCATATCCTTGTTCCAGGTGTTTGATATGACTATGAAGAAAAAAAGAAAGAACATGACTAATTTTCAAACAATCATTACTACCCTATCTATAATCAATATTTTGAAATCTGAAATTTAATTTATGGATTTATTTATCAAATCTGAACGGATAGTGTCATCTCTAAATAGGAATTGCTCTCCTACTTTTGAAATATATCCCAATCTGTCATTCACTGTAGGATTTTTATGGAAATTCATTCATTTGTGTAACAAATATTTAGTTCAGCTTTTCTGCATACAGAAGTTAGGCAATAGTAATAATGTGCTGAAAAAATGTTATCTACAATGTGATGAAAGAGAAAGAAAATAAGCAAATAAAATTATACTCATATATGTCACATGGTGACAACTGCTAAAATGAAATGAAAGCAGGTAAAATTGAGAGCTTCAAAAGGGGTGCTAAATGTTTAGCGAAGACCAGCAAATGAGGAAACCTCAAGATACAGATGGCAAGAGCCACAAGGATATTGAACACTTTTGATCAACAGAAAGAATGTCCATGGCAAAGGCCTTAATAAAATGACTTCACTGGATATTCAAGGTCGAATAGGAAGGCAGAATGGTGGTGGGTGGGTAAAAGGAAGGAGGGTAAGAGATAGTGTCAGAGAAGTTTAATAACAAGGTGGCCCCTCGATGGTGAAATTTCTAGACAAAGGGAGTCCCTTAACTACATGTTGTATTTTTGCTAAAGTATATTAGTCAGGGTTAGCCAAAGAAATGAGATTAGCAGGAGATAGATGATAGATAGATAGATAGATAGATAGATAGATAGATAGATAGATAGATAGATAGATGGATAGATAGATGGAAAGATAGATAGATATTGTAAATACTTGCATATACAGATATATGTAAATAGTAAGAGATTTGTCATAGGATTTGGTTCATGAAAGCATATGGATTGGTAAGTCCAAATGCTATAGGGCAGACAAAAAAGAATTAGAAACTCCATGAAGCTAATGTTGATTTCCCCCACAGAATCTACATAATGTAAATCCAATGAAAGTGATGAAATACCCAATAGAAGATGGATACGTGAAATAGAGGTAGAAATTCTTCTTTCTTACTAATGAAATCCTCAGGATTACCTTTAAGGCACTAACAGATTGGATAAGGAGACACCTGGCATTGCTGAAAACAATCTCCATTGTTGATTGTAGATGCAATCAGCCAGATGAAGTCAACTGAATATTGATCAAACCCACCTAAAATATTCCCTTACAGAAACAATCAGGCCAAAACTTCCTTGGTGAAACAACTGAACACACAACCCAGGCAAGTTGACACATGAAACTAACCATCACAATCCACATCTAGTAAACTTTTCACGCAAATACATCTCCTTAAATAATACTTAATTTCTAAAAAAGTCAATAACATAGACATAATTTCATATTACATAATTCAACTGTCCTAGATGCTACCGGAAATGTACTAACAATTTTTCCAGAAGAAGATGCAAGTATGTAGGTAATATTAATTATTGTCCTTGATATCTTATAACTTGATACTATGACATAATATTAATAAAATTTATTTTATATGACATAAGAATAAGGAAGGAGAAAAAACAAAGTTATTTTCTTTATGTGTATATACAAACACTCATATTAAAGCAAGGAAGAAATAATTATTTTACTCCTTATTTCTGCAACTGATTATGTGGTCATAGATCATATTTAAACTATATCTTCTCCTACCACCCCATATTCACTTTACATTCAGCAAGTTCCTCATCTAGCCATGGCTATTTGCCCAGCATGGTGACCCAATTATTCATTTTTGAAAGGTCTGGGCTATTAGTAGTCTGCCTGGGTTGGGTTTTTGAATTGACTTTAATCACAGGGCATGGTAGTATTAGGAGATGCCCTAAATGATCATCTGGATTCCAGGCAAACTCTTCTTTATCTACATTTCATATTAGCTGTTCTAATTCCATTTGATATTCAAGATCATTCACTGAAGCTAGTACATATTATTCTTTCTTTTTATGTTGATTCAGAGGCATGATCAGTCCAAAGTGGCCCATTGACAATCTTCTCTTCAAGTTTACTGGAAACATTGTTGTGTCTCCTGGTGGGAGCACTCTTCCTTTTAGAAATAAGACCTTTAGACCAGCAAAGCATGAGGCAGAAGATACAGGAAACAAAAGTTTACTAATGAATCATTAGAGATATTAGTGTGTGGTCTCTCTTCCATTTCCATACCTTGATTCCTGGACCTGTGAATCCTGGCTATGGGAGAAAGAGCACAATAGAGTGGATGTTGATTTAGAGCATATACTGCATCCTTAAGAAAGTTGCCCCAGCCTGTAAGGTATTGCCATTTAGCTACTAGAATAATTGAGTCTTCCAAAGGCCATTCAATTGTTTTATCAATCCAGATGCATCAGCATGATGGAGAACATTGTCAGATCAGTGAATTCCATGAAAATATATCCATTCCAATATTTGCATTGCTGTAAAGTAGGTTCCTTGATCAGATGCAATGCTGTATGGTATACTGTATCTGTCTGACAAAGAGGTGTCAATGCAATGTACCAGAAATCTGTTGACTTTTAAAAAAGTATTTATTTGGGGGTAAAAGCTTACAGTCTTATGGCCATGGAAAGACCAATTCAAGGTACCGTAAGAGGTACTTTCTCAACAAAGTCAGCTGCCATGTGTTAATAGACAAATGGTGGGTGATCTCTGCTGGTTTCTGCCTTCCCTTCTGGGCTTGCTCTTCCTCTTTAGGCTCGATAGGCCCAGATTCTCAATCTCAACTGCAGGCTGGCATAGGACTTTTCTCTCAGGGCTTCTTATATAAGTCTCAATTCTTTTCCCAAGGTCAGTTGTAAGCTATCAGGCAAATGGTCCAACATTCCCTGGGGCTTTAGCTGTTTGAGCCTTCTTCTTCTGTCACATGGCCAGATCAAAATGACTGAGTTCTCTCTTCCATGTCTGTCAATCCATGTGAGTCTCTTTATAACAGACCGAGCAAAGGGGCAGGCACTCAACCTGAGTCAGGCCTTGATGACATTATTGAATCAAAACCCTAATCTTAATAGGTAATATAAGCAAAAATATCTCAGCTGAATTTAATACAATCAAAGGGTATCGTACCCTGAGGAATTTATTAGTATACAAACATAATCTTTTTCTTTTTGGGATTAAAAAAAAATCTCAAACTGCCGCAAATAACAGGATGGTGGATAAGGCATTTTGTAAGTCCATGGATGGTAATTTCACAGAAGTATGGGATGCAAGTAAGATAAATCCATATCCAGAGTACCACTCTATTCCTGTACGAAAAGAACCACATACACTTCCATTATTAAAGTAGTCAAGTGTAAATAACCCACTACCAGGTAACAGGCAGGTCACATCATGGTATGGTGTTATATTGGGACAGAATGTTGGTCTCTGCTGCTGACAGATTGGACACTCAACAGTGGTTGTAGTCAGGTCAGCCTTGGTGAGGGGAAGTCCAGGTTCCTGAGCCCATGCATCACCTCTATCCCTACTGTCATGCCACTTTTTTCATGAGACCATTAGGCAAGATCAGGAGTAGCTTGGGAAAGAGGCCACTGGCAATCACAGATTCAGTCACCTTATTTACTTGATTATTAAAATCCTCTTCTGCTAAAGTCATCCTCTGGTGAGCATTTACATAGGACATAAATATCTTCTTGTTTTTGACATTCAGAAATGCAAATTCACATACTTCTTCTCCAGACACCCTTGTCAACAATTATCCATTCGTGTTCCTTCCAAATCCCTGTTCCTCCAGCCAAATCATGGGCCCAGCCTATGAATCACTATACAAATGCATTTCTGGCTATTTTCCCTTCTAAACAAAATGAGTAAGCAGGTGAACTGTTAAAAATTCTGCCCAGGGGAAGGATTTCCTTTTTCTATTGCTTGTCAGAGGCAGTCTAGAAAGGAGTTATAGTGCTGCAGCTGTCTACTTATAGATGGTACATATATATCATACAGAAACATTTCATAACAATGCCCAAATTTTCCTTCCTCAGTCAACTCATCATTGGAATCTCCCCCTGAGGCCATTGCTGCTGCCTGGGAAACAGAAGGCAATGAGACAAGAGTGGGAGACATGGGCATTTGGGTCACCTCCTCCTGCAACTTACATGTGCCTTCATGGCCAGCATGAGTCTGATCTATTTGATGATAGAGTGCTGTTGTGCATATCCAACTTTATGGCTTCATGGATCAGAAAATAAAACAGCTCATTATAGGCAGCTCAGTTCTCATGATAATTTGTTGGCCCATGGTTAAGCAAGCATTTGGACTCTACTAAGTACCCAGTAATAGGACAAAAGATGTCTCTCAAAAAGAGAGACCTCATCTACAGATGATGGTAGGGCTTTGCTCCAAATTTCTAAGAGTATGCATTGTGATTCTCCCTTAGGTTTATGCCAAAATTCCAAACTGTCTCTCTATTTGCCACTGAAACTTCCAACACCATTGGATCTGCTGGATCATAAGGCCCAAGTGGCAGAGCAGCTTGCACAGAAGGCTGAACTGTTAAAGGGCCTCCTCTTGTCCAAGTCATCTGTCAAAACTAACAGCTTTTCAGGTCACTTGGTAAATGGGCTGGAATACCACACTTAAATGTGGAATATGTTGCCTTCAAAATCCAAAAAGTTAATTGTAATCCAAATAGGTGTTATGCCTCCTTTTTAGTTATAGGAGGATCCAGATGCAACAGCTTACTATTCACCTTAGAGGGGACTTCTAGAAATAACATGCACTTCTGGAGGCCTAGATTTCACTGAGGTGGAAGGTCCCTGAGTTTTTGTTGATTTTTCCTGTTACCCTCTGACATGCAAATGCCTTACCAGTAAATCTAGAGTAATTGCTACTTCTTGTTCACTAAGTCTCATCAACATACTGTCATTAATAGTTTGGACCAGTTTGATGACTTCTGGATGCAAAAGGTGATCAAGTTACCTAGAGGTAATTATGAAATAACCCTAGAGTATTGATATACACATAATTTAAGATAGTGAAGTTGTATTTCTTTCTGGCCTTGCCAGCTGAAAGCAAACTCTTTCTGGTAATCTTTACTAAAAGGATCAAAAAAATTTTTTGGCCAGGTCAGTCAATAAATACAAACCATGAATGAATTCTTCCCAACTTCTACAACAAATACCATACAATGGATTGACTTTAAAAATGGGAAATTTTTTGGCTCACAATTTTGAATTTAGGAGAAGCCCAAAATCAATGTGTCAGCAAGGGTATTTTTTCCTTGAAGACCATGGAGTTCTGGGGCTAGATGCTAGTGATCCTTTGTTCCTAAGCTTATCTCTCAACTGTCAGTACACCTGATGATGCTATCTCCTTTCTCTTCTCAGTTCCTTTTTCTTCCAGCTTTTTCCTGTGGCTTTCTTTCAGTGCCCTTCTCTATAAGGCCTCCAGTAATAGGATTAAGACCCATCTTGATTCAGTTGGCTACAACGTAACTCAAAAATAACATCTTCAAATTCCTATTTACAGTGGGTTCACACTCACATGAATGGATTAAGATTAAGAACATATTTTTCTGAGGTACATAATTCAAACTACCACTCTAGTTTCCAGTGGATGTGTTGATTTGCTAAAGCAATAATACCATTTCTGGAACAACAGCTGCAATTGTTGTCAGCACCTGGTTAAGTTCACAATAATTCACTCTAATCCTCCAAGATCCATTTCTTTTCTGCACAGTCAAATAGGAGATATGAAGGGGATGTGATAGGAATTACCACCTCTGCATCCTTCAACTCCTTGATGGTCGCACTAATCTCTACAATCTCTCCAGGAATCCACTGTTGCTTTTGTTTCACTAGTTTGCTGGTTAGAGGCAGTTCTAATACCTTCCACTTGGCCTTTACTTCCATAATAACCCTCATTCCACAGGACAGGGAAACAATGTGGAGTTTCTGTCCATTACTGAATATGTCCATTTCAATTATATATTCTGGAATTGAGGAAATAACCACAGAATGGGATTGTAACCTACTGGAATCACTGTAAAGACAGACTTAAGATAAAAATCATTGATCACTGTTCTCCATATGCCCCTACATTTACTGGGAGACCAAAGGGATGTTTTCTGTCTCATGGAATTCATATCAGATCAGGGCCAGATCTGGTAATCCCTGAAATGTCTGATATTTCTAATGCACAATCACCGAGGTTAAAGGCTCTTGGTCTGTTTAGGGATTGTTGGGAAGAAGATGAACAATATAAATTTTTGTCAGAATAAGAGGGCATTTGCCCATGTGTCCATCTCTTGCCTCCATTCAAGAGGTTCTGGGAATATAAGCTATCTCAAGTCTGGGAAGTGATTTAAATGTCATGAATTTGCTTTTGTGATTCAGGTTAGGCTTTTGTTCACTTGACTTTGAAATCTTCTGCTTATAAATATCAGGTAAGAATCTAGTAGACTGCCCATCCATTACACTTCTAGGTACCCCAAGATCAGCTAGCCAACACCTTATGTGATAGCTGGAAAATATACTTATTAAAACTTTCTATTCTTAAGCAGTTCTGAAAAATTCCAATACCTTATCCAGATTGAGGTGAATTGGTCTTCTATTAATTGTAACTTACCATTTGTTCTTAGTTCCTAGATGGACAATCTACATACCTTCCTAATTCTACTTCCAGGAATATCAGGAATAAGATAACATCTCGGAGCAAAATGAAAGAATGGTGCCAGGAGCATCTTATAGCCCAAAAAATATGTAACTTTCTTTAGGCCATGAACAGGGATAACAAGCATGCTTGAGATAACACAGGAGTAAGGAATTTGCTCACATCATCCTCATGAGATCCTTGAAAAATAATCCAGCATCAACACCATCACTGGCATGGCAGGAATATATCATGTTGTCATCACTTGATCTTGGACACCTACTCCCTTTTCTTTGACTATAAACCCCTAGCTCCCATTATTTACTTAGAACTGGTTTGGGGGAGGATTCCCCAGTTCCTTGCTTGTGCACTTCCAAAAAATCACCTTCTCACTGAGATGCATGTTTCTCCTTTGTAATACCAGATTGTGCAGTCCTTCATTTGGAAATAGTCATGCTTATGGTAAAACAGGTCTTTCTGGGTCAGAGTATTCTGATAACAGCTTTGACTGTGCTGTCCATTAGGATAGACACATCTTTCTTGTCTTTGGCAATTAAGTGCTGCCCATGGCTCTGCCAACCCAGAATCTGATCATCCCCATTGTGTTTAAGGATCTAAGTACAGTGACAGCAGTTCCCACACTAATATCTGATATACAGAAAAAAAAATTGGTCACAGGGACCTTCAGGTATAATTATGATGGAGCTTCTTTCAAAATTTATTCCTCACAATTGTGGTGAAAGATGTGTCTTCTGGACGTTCTTTGGGTGGGTGAGCAGATCCTACATGATAAATCCACTTCAACATTCCAAAGTCTAGGAGATCAAAGACTTTTGATCTCCTCATCTACATTATACCAGGGCAATTCTGGCATTTTACACTCATTGTAGGTCACTGTTTAGTACATAGTTCAGCCAACCAGCTGAACAAACTGACACAGCCCTTCTAACCCCTCCACTTACATTATTGAGTCTAGAATCACTGCTTTAGAGCACCCTTATCAATAAATTCAGCCTAATCCATCCTTTTGTCCCTTCCACCATTATCCCACACCCTTCATATCTGTTCTCATGCATATTCCCTTGAATTCTGTCTGTAACTTGGAAATTTTAAGCAGTTCTTCCAGAGTGCAGCACACCTACCCATGGGTCACACTTGGTACCTCAAATTTTGGGATCTGATGGTACTAAAATGTGGTTACAGGTCTGGAATAAAAGAGGGGTGATAGTGATGGGTCATGAGGGAAATTAGTTATATCTTGAAAGCCAACTACTAAGGGTATACCATTAGAGTTACATCTGGTGAATCAGGGTTAATCTCTTCAGCTGGGAGTGAGAAGACTGATGCCTCCGGCCAGACTGGAGTTCAGGTGGCTGATTCTTCATAGCAGACCATTACAGTTTTATCTGACAAAGAACACTGCCACTGTCACACATATAGACCCATTCCAATTTTCAGGATTCCATTTCTTCCCAAAGAATGCCCTCTTTTGAGCAGTAGACACCCTGTATATTGGTAACTCATTTTGCATTTTAATTCAGCCACTCACATAATGAGATTCAGCAGTTGGTTTTCAGAAATCTCAAGCCTACAGCTACAAAAATTAAGAGGTTCCTTCAGGGCAGACATCACAAATTTTATGTCTTTCAGGTGGTGCTTGAGATGCTAATTTGATCTGTATTACAGATTACATTGATTGATTATCTTATGTTGAACCATCCTTAAATACATGGGATGAAACCCACTTGGTCATGGTGTATAATTCTTTTGATATGTTGTTGAATGTAATTAGCAAGCATGTTGTTGAGGATTTTAGCATCTATGTTCACTAGAGAGATTGGTCTATAATTTTCCTTTCTTGTGTTATCTTTGTTTGGCTTTCATATTAGGGTAATGTTGGCATCTTAGAATGAGTTACGCAATGTTCCTTCCACTGCTATTTTTTGGAAGAGCTTAAGCAGAATTGGTGTTAGCTCTTTCCAGAATGTTTGGTAGAATTTACCTGTGAAGCCATCTGGTCAAGGGCTGTTCTTAGCTGGGAGGTTTTTGATGACTGAGTCTATTTCTTTACTTTTAATTGGACTGTTGAGTTTATCAATTTCTTCTTTCATAAATGTAGACTGTTTGTAAGTTTCTAGGAATTTGTCCATTTCCTCTAAATTATCATTCTCGTTGGCATATAATTTTTCAAAGTATCCTCTTATGATACTTTTTATCTCTATGGAATCAGTAGTGATATCCCCTTCCTCTTTCCTTATTTTGTGTATTTGCACCTGCTATCTCTTCTTCTTTGTTAGTCTGGCTAAGGGTTGGTCAATTTTATTGACCTTCGTGAAGAACTCGCTTATATTTTTGTTTATTTTTTCTACTGTTTTCTTATTTTCCATTTCACTTAGTTCTGCTCTAATCTTTGTTATTTCCTTCTTTCTGCTTCTTTTGGGGTTAGTTTGTTGCTGTTTTTCCAATTTATCCAGGTGTGCAGTTAAGACTTCAGATTAAGCTCTTTCTTCCTTTGTAATATATGCACTTATGGCTATGAATTTCCCTCTCAGTACAGCTTTGACTGCATCCCAAATTTGATATGCTGTGTTGTCATTTTCATTTATTTCAAGGTAGTTACTGATTTCTTTTGCGATTTCCCCCTTGACCCACTGTTTGTCTAAGAGTATGTTGTTTAACTTCCATCTTTGTGCTGAATTTAGTTCTCTGGCCCTTAGTGATTTCCAATTTCATTCCATTGTATTCACAGAAATTACTTTGTATAATCTCAAACTTTCTGAACTCATTGAGAGTTGTCCTGTGGCCTAGCATGTTGTCTATCTTGGCGTATGATCCATGTGCACTCAAGAAGAATGTATATCCCACTGTATTTGGGTGTTGCATTCTGTATATGTCTATTAGGTCCAGGTCCTCTAATGGATTATTCAGAGTCTTTGTTTCTTTATTGATTCTCTGTCTAGATGTTCTGTCTAATGGTGAAAATGGTGTATTAAAGTCCCCCAATATAATTGTAGATGCATTTATGTCTCCACTTGGTTTTTCCAGTGTTTGCTTCATGTATTTTGAGGTGCCCCGATTAGGTGCATAAATGTTTATGATTGTTCTTTCTTCTTCAAAGGTTACCCTTTTTACTAATATATAGTGTCCATCTTTTTCTTTTACAATAGCTTTGCATTTAAAGTCTATTTTAACCAATATTAGTATAGCTACTCCCACCCTTTTCTGGTTATTGTTTGCTTGTAAATTTGACTTCCAGCCATTCACTTTCAGCCTCCTTGAATCCCTGGGTCTAAGGTGGGTTTCTTGTAGACAATATATAGATGGGTTATATTTCCTCATCCATCCTGCCAATCTGTGTCTCTCGACTGGTGATTTTAATCCATTAACATCCAGTGTTATTGCTTTCATGGAATTACTTACATCAGCCATATTTTCTTTTGGTTTATGTATGTCATATGTTGTTTTTGTTTCTCTCTTTGTCTTTTTAGTTGTTCTTACACTCTCTTTTCAACTCTCTCTCTCTCCTGATTTTTCCTTTCAACCTCTACAACTTCCTTTAGTATTTCTTGAAGTGCAGGTTTCTTATTGGCACACTCTCTTAATTTCTGTTTATCTCTGAATATTTTGAACTCTCTAACATTCATGGCTGGAAGTTTTTTTCTTTGAATACCCTGACTATGTTATATCACTGACTCTTCGCTCCATGGTCTCAGATGAGAAATCCACACTTAATCTTATTGTGCTTCCCTTGTATGTGATGGTTCTCTTTTCTCTTGCTGCATTGAGTATTTTCTCTTTGTCTTGAGCATTGGACATTTTATTAATTATATGTCTTAGAGTAGGCCTTTTGGGATTTATACTGTTTGGGGTGCACTGTGCTTCCTGGATATGTACATCCATCTCCCTCAATAGGGTTGGGAAGTTTTCAGCCATTATTTCCTTCAAAACTCCTTCTGTTCCCTTTCCCTTCTCTTCTCCCTCTGGGATGCCTATAATGCTTATGTTTGTGCATTTTGTGTTGTTGGTTAAATCCCTAAATCCCTGCTGGATTTTTTCTATCTTTTTATCTATCTGTTCTACTCTCTGTTATATTTCAGATGTACTGTCTTCCACATCACTAATTCTTTCTTCTGCGTGTTCTAATCTGCTGTTATTTGATTTCAGTGTCTTCTTGATTTCTTGGATTGTGCCATTCATCACCATCATATCCGTTATTTTTTATGTATGTTTACAATTTCTTCAGTATGTTCTCCCAGTGTCTTCTTAATATCCTTAATCTCTTCCTTCACTTCATTAAGTTGGTCCATGATATTTGTTTGGACATCTTTGATTAGTTGTTCAATGTTCTGCATCTCTTCCTGGTTTATGTCCTTCAGGTGGTGCTTGAGATGCAAATTTGAAGCAGAGAGCTCAATCTTTAATAATTTTATCTAGGAAAAATAAGCCTTTATAATTTTATCTTAATATATTTTTAACTTCATAAAACAGTTAAAATATCATATCCACTGTCTCCCAGAGGATTGCCTGTTATAAGCATTTGAGTAGCGATATCCAATGGTGATATTCTGTGAATCTGTATTGGAAATTCACAGCATAGACTATCAGTGTTTTCTTGATCACTGGAAATACACTCATGATTCCTGCTTAATCTGATCAGCTGAGAGAAGCATTTGAAAATCTCAGAACAAACTCAGGAATTTCATCATTGAAGTACTGTTATGAAATCTGTATTAGGTGCTTTGACATTTGTTCATCAATTATAACAAATGTACCTTACTGGTAAGGGAGGATATGGGGGCACAGGGAGTGAGGTATATGAGAATCCCATATATTTTCTATGTGACTTTTCTGTAACCCAAACTTTTGGATAATAATTTGAAAAAAATTAAGACACTGGGAAAACATGCATAAAAAAATTGTCACTATAAAAATGATAACAGATCTTAAATTTATGAAAGTTAGAATGCAAAAATTATTCTTTTATTTTTTATTTTTCTATTATCATTTTTATTAGCTTTGTTTTTGGGGAGGTTTTGGATTGCAGAAGGTTTGCAACTGTGACAGGGGAAGATAACTGCTGCTGTAAGATATTCTTGGTGGGGGAATATGTGAGGAGGGGTGCACCTAGGGCATGCCTCTATGGAATATGAATGTGTTCATGTGTTCATGGGGTGTTGTCTGGGTAGGTGTAGACCCACACAATAACTGATGGAATATTGCATTCCCATCCTGGGTAATCCTCCTGCATTTTCTAATAGAGTGACAAGAATCTCTAGAATTCATGGGTAGTGCCTAGCAAAGGAGGACAGACCAATACACCAGACCTTTGACATTGATGTTTATACTTATGAATCTTGTTCTTGTGAAATTGAAACTTAACCTAATAATATATATTGCATAAGAGTTAACCTTACATTAATTAGTGTGGTACATTTGTCATGATTCATGAAATATTTTTACCATTATACTATTAAATATAGTCTATCATTTCCACCAGATTTCACTGTGTTGTTCAGTCCTGCTTTTCCTTTAATTTATATCATACTCATATATACACACACACACACACACACACACACACACACACACACATAGGACTCAAAATTTCCCTTTTTAACCACATTCACATATATTATTCAGGGCTGTTAATTGCAGTACAATCTTGTGCTACCATCACCACTTTCCATTACCAAAACTTTATAATCAACACAAATTGAAATTCTGTAAATATTAAGAATTAACTGCCTATTCTCTAAGACCAACAAAGTCCCAGTAACATATATTCTAGATTTGTGTTCTATGACTTTGCTTATTCTAATTATTTAACATCAGTTACATTACACAATATTTGTCCTATAATGTCTTGCTTATTTCATGCAACAAGATGTCTTCAAGGTTCATTCATGTTGTTGCATGAATCAGAACTTCATTCCTTTTCAATGCTGAATAAACTCCATTGTATGTATATATGACAATTTTGTTTATTTATTCATTTGTTGATGGACACTTGAGTTGCTTCCGTCTCTTGGAAATTATGAATAATATCTCTCTAACCTCCAGTGTGCAATTATATGTTCAATCTCTACTTTTAATTCTTTGGGGTATTTATCAGTAGTGGGATTTATGGATCATATGTTAAGTCTATGTTTAGCTTTCTGAAGAACTGTCAAACTGTATTCCACAGTGACTGTTCCATTTAACATTCTCACCAGCAATGAATAAGTTTTCCTATTTCTCCACATCCTAACACTTGTTATTTTCTTGTTTTATTTTTTTAATAGTAGCTATTCCAGTCGGTGTGAAATGGAATCTTATTGTGATTTTGATTACATTTCTCTAATAGCAGATGATATTGCACATTATTTCATGTGCTTTGTTTTTTATTAGAGAACATGTGAGTTTCCAAGAAATCATGCATAATATACAGGATTCCCATATCCTACCCCACCACCAACACCTTACATTATTGTGGAATATTTGTTAAAATTGAAAGAACATCAAAATATTACTACTAACTATAGTCCATTTCTCACTGTGACAGTTTGAATCTTATGAATCCCAGAAAAGATTGTTTTTGAACTAAACCATTCCTATGGGTGTGGTGCCCTATGACTGCATTAAATTCAGTTAAATGACCTTTGATCACTTTTTTGGATTGCTTTTGGGATTTGATTGGAGGACATCAGTGAGACATGACTCAGGTTAGGTCTCCGTCCTCTTGCTGGGTCTTATACAAACTGAGAACACACAGAAAGTAAGATACACATGGAAAAGTTAGTTCTACCATTTTGACCTGACCATGTGGAAAAGAGGACTACAGGTTTGCCTACAGCTGCAGAAAGTCAAAGAAGCCCCAAGAGACTCAAGCAGATGAGGCCTAGGTAGAAATGTCAGATTGTCCACAGCTGAGCTCCAGGAGAAAGTAGAGCGGGACCAGCAGACCAGCCAATTTGCCTCAGCATGTGACAGGAATCCAGGATATGCTAGCACATGAATATTTGGTGAGAAGCCATCTCTGATGATGCCTTGATTTGAACATTTCACAACCTCAGAACTTTAAGATTTTACCTCTAATAAAGTTCCCATTATAAAAGTCAGAAAAAACAACAAATAACAAGGAGTCAGGCATCAGTCCCCCATGCTGAGACAGGATGCCAAGAAAACCAGCAGGTCACTTCCAGTCCAGGGTTACATGAATGTGGGCAGCAGCAGAGGAGGTATTTGCAGCTTGCTCATAGTCACTCATTAGCACATGTCATTTTCATTTCTACCCATGAATCATCATTTCCCTGTGCAACACTTGTCTAGACAGAAAGGAAATTTTTTTCTGACTGATTCTCTGTACCCAATAGCCCAGCTTCTGGATCGAGGGAATCCCATTTCTATAATTTCTCCTCCATGAACTCTCCTGCTTTTCACAGGTATAACCTCCTAGCAACAA
>JAQZBX010034336.1:0-25034 GCA_029593785.1 Cabassous unicinctus
CATATTCTTCCAAGACAGTACAGGTAAAAACTATCAACAAGACATTTCTAAAATTACAGAAAGGGAAAACTCCCTGAATCTAGACTAATTCCCCTACAAACTGTGCAAAGGAGAAAACCGCAGCCATATTCATAAAATCAATCAAATATTATTTGTACTTTTGAGAAAACTTTCATTTAAACCCAAGGTTTTTTAAGTGTTCTATTACATATATTCTTTATATATTTATTCACAGTTCCTAGTTATTCAAACCAATCTCAAAGGAAGCTCTAGCGAAATATATTTTGTTGGACTGGCTTGAATTTAGATAAAGAAGTACTATATTTGAAAGTTGCAACCTATTAAAATATGTAATGCAAAATTTTTATTAATTCTAAAGGTATCTGTTGCCAATAATCCCCAAAATACAGATTTCATTATATTCTACAAAGAATTAGATTGCTAGAATAACTAAATTTCTAAAAAGATAGAAGATAAAATATAAATTCCACATGGAAAGATTGCATCCAATTAAACAATTGTCGAGAATGGTGCAACATCAAAAATGTAGTAAGCAACAACCTTGAAAGAAAGGATACTTATTACCACTAAATCTCAACCATTAAAAAAAATCAGTATCAGTATTTAAAGAAAAATCCCTCTTTCAAAAAAAACTCTTGCAACTATTTCTATTTTGGAGCTTAAAATTTGTTGGATTTTATAAAGTTAAATATGCCAGTTTATCATGGTAGTATAGTGTATGTCATATACAAATCTGCAGGATCTACAGCAGTGCTCTAATATTAAACACATTAATAGCTCTTTTATGAAACAAAAATATTCACTTCCCATTAGATTTTACTAAGAAATGAATCAGTAAAATTTTGCTTCCAAATAATCATTAAAAAATGCAGCTGCTACAGCTCTATGGATTTCAGAATTGCAGTTCAGGAATAGAGGCCCAGTTGAAATGTATATTTTATATACAATAAATTATGTTTTAATTCTTCTAAACTTTAGGATACACCTGGACATATTAAAGCTTACACGCAACCCTTCTCTAAAATAGAAAATGAAGTTATTAAAAAGTCAGTTGTTTGTTAATATCAATTAACAAACTATTAAAGACTCTCATAAAACTACACTGCTTTATATGTTTTCAGTGAAACATAGAATGAAATATTACTATGTGCCTCAGGATGACTTTGATTCCAAGAGAAATAAGGGACCCCTGCTCCTAAGCCGCCCATGCTGAGGAGAGAGGACCAGAGGCCTCGGAGCCTGTGTGAGGGTTAAATCTCAGGCAGCAGCCATGTAAGGGTTAAAACCTGGGCAGCAGCCCAACTGCCAGATTAGCTATTGACCTTGACTCAGTTTCTTGTGTTCCCCGGATTCAGCACGACTTGTACTCAACTCATAAGGTCCTTGGCCCGATATATATTCCCTGAGGACAGCAGAAATGGTTCTGGAGAGCTGTGTTCTGTGTTCCTTCTGTATAACTTTGAATGATAATGTTGTGTATAAATAGCCATGCAAATAAAGAATGGCCATACTTGCTTGCTTGTCTGTCTGGAGCAGACTGTGGCTGTGCCGATGTGAACAAGCTTCCCTCTCTGCCTGAGTTTTTCTTCCACCTACCTCCCTCATGGGCTCCCAAGGTGGATGCAGTGCACAAGCCCCAGGAGTAAGAATGGACTCCTAGGCTCACTGATGCTCTGCCCTGGAGGGCAAAGTTCTCATGGTCCCTCGCCATCTCTGACAATTTCCTGAACTCCTGGATTCACAGCGTGTGGCAAAAAAAAAAAGAGAAATAAACTGACAGAAATGTCCCCAGCCTTCCAGGCCCCATGGCACTCCAGGCGCTGCCACCTCAACTCTGCAGCTGGTACTACTCTGCCTCCCACCCACAAGCTGCCTCAGCACAGCCACGTGACTCCTTCTGTCAGAGTGGGCCAGAGTCGGGTGAACCACCCTAGACAGAAAGTAGTGCCTGATGGGTGGCTGCTTTGGCAGTACAGACACAGCTCAAACACTAAGGATGGAAGAGCTCCTTAATGGGCTTTTCTCAACCTCCTAAAAATTCACAGTTTTTATGTCAGGGTGAGTACTTTCAGTACTCGTACATATCTCAAACTGAGTAGTCAGATAATAAAAACAGCTCCAAATTCTCTTAATAGAAAATACCATGAAAATAATTTTACCCATTCAGTTCAAAAATTAAATTATGCTTATGCCCCATATAATCACAACAAGACTTTATCACCCATACACTTACAGATTGCCAACTTGGAACAACTACTTGGAACAAAAACAGGAAATGCTGCCTGCTTCCAATCCTTATAATAAAGCTACATTAATTATTACACTGTGAACTTGGCACAAAGAAAAATGGAAATAGAGTCCACAAGTAGGCCCATGCAAATATAGTCAAGTGAACATAATCCTTCCAAATGGTAACTGAACAATTGCATGACCACATAGAACAACAAGTAAACAAAGACATAAACTTTACATCTTCCACAGAAATTCCCCCAAGTAGTTTATAGACTTGGGTGTAAAATGAAAAATAAAAATTTTAGAATCCAACAAAAGAGAAAATCTGCATGATTGTAGATTTGCTGATGATATTTATATGCAGCCTCTAAATAAAGTCATGAAAGAAAAAAATGGGAATTGGAATTTATTTTAAAAATTAAAATGCTACTCTATGGAAGACACTATTAACAGAATGAAAAGAGAAAAGACCACTACCCTGCACTGCAGAAAGTATCATAAAACATATATCTGAAAAGAACCTGGACCAAAATATACAAAAGTCCTATAGCTCAATAAAAAGAAAACAAACTACCCAATTAAAAGCTGAAAAATGACTGACCAGACACCTCACCAAATTAGGTATACCATTGCTATACTCTCTAGAAAATCTCAATGACAGCATAAGTTCAAGAAGACATCATTTAGGGTCCAATTGTGGGAAAGCAATATAGCAAAAGATATCAGGCTTTAACATTATGTTAAATAGGATCATGGGTTACTGTGAAACAATATTTAGTTCCCTAGTTAACCAAAGTAACAATAAAAGATTTTATTTCTTTTCTGTTTTTTTATTTTTGCTTTTTTTTTTTCCAATAAAAGATTTTAAAAGTAAAGAGAGGAGATAGCATGATATTAAAATAAACATAATCATTACAAAAGTGAGAAAACTTGTTCCCTGAAACAATAAAGAATATAAAGTAACCGTGACCATGCCAAATAAAATTCCTTTTCTGCACCCACAACTTTCTATATACATTCATCATTGTCCTATATATTACTCTTTCTCATTCTGCAACAACCAGTTATTTTCTTTTAAGACAAAACTACTTTCTTTTCCCTTAACAAAACACATCTTGAATGCCTCAAATATTTATCAAAGAGATCTTGGAAGCTGTCTTAAAGTTAACACAATTAAAAACACAATTATAATTTAAATATAAATTTACATTTTTATCATCATAAAACTCTGGCAGATAAAACGCTAATTTGTTCGGTAATCCCCTAAAATTTAGGGAGAAAATACCCAGGTACAATGAATTTATATGCTTCTGTTGTATTTACATTGATAATCCCAAAGATATATCTATTTTAACATGGCTAATAATATTAAATTAGCCCTGTTTGACAAGGCTAACCTTGTCAAACAGGCATTCCATTTGACTGTTTGGCTTGGGAGCTCCCTTTCTGGAATGCATTTCTGAGATGAATAATTTTGTTTATTTGGAATGAGTCCCACAATGGACATTGCAATTCTCGGTTGTTTTTGGTGAGATTTTGCCTTTTTGCTAGATAGGCACAGCTTCCAGCACCATGAATTTGACCATGTAATTTCCAGAGTGCCAAATGGTAGAGAAACAAAATTTTAAGAGTGTCAGGATATCATCTTTATTGTTTTGCTTCTAATTTTGTGCACAGGGCAGAGAAGTCAGTAGTAGCAAAAGTGAAATTGTGAACTGCACCGTGAGTCTAGAGACACGGGCTCAAAATTTGAATTTTCTCATCAATAAGACTGACCTGATGACACTGGACTGAAAATTAGTGAGATTGAATAGCTCAAACACACAAAGACTGATAGCTCAGATGCATTTGGGGATGGTGGGGAATTCAGAGAACTCTAAGGATTCAGAACAAGCATTGTTCTGTCTTTCTTATCTAAAGAATCCTCAGTAAGGGCCTTTGGATTCTGTTGTCATCATCAAAACTGTGAAAACAAAACAAAACAAAGCAAAAACAGAAAATTCATTTTTTGGATCTCACACCTTTATTAATTAATGAATTAGGCAACATTCAACCGAAGAGCAAGGCTCATATAGCTTAAATAAGGTAGTCAAAGAAAATAATCTTATTGATTTTTAATGGATAGTTTTCCTTACTTGGCTTAACCATGACTTAGAGGAAATAACCTACAGAAGAAACAGGGTGAGTTATGATTGGTTATTGTCAGATTTCAGGTTCTTGGAAAAGGAGTATTTACAAGGGACAGGAATTTAGTTGAGTAGTAGTATGCTGACATTGGCTTAGCTTGAGAGACTTCATATCAGGCCAACTTATTAACTTATTTATCATTGGTTATGCTTGAATCTCTAACCTGTTTTGACAATAAAATACTACTTTCTAAAAAAAAAAAAAAAGAATGAATTCCACAATTATTCAACAAACGCTCTATGAAAACACCACATCTGAAAAAAGAAAATCTATCTTTAAAGAGCTTTTGGACCTGGCATAAAATGGTTCTAAAAATAATATGGAGGAAAACTTCAAAAATTTTAAAGGGATAAAAAACAGTACCTATTGAAAAATGAAATAAAACCAGAAAATAATTATAAGCTAAAGATATATAAGCTGAAAATTAAGGGGGGAAATGCTTCTCAATAAACTCAGCACAAATAAAAATGTATATTATGAAAAATAGTAATAGTTGAATATATCATACAAAGTTGCCAAAGTCACAAAGCTAAACAAATATTCCAAGGAAAATTATTGGCCTACTAGCATGAGAAATACTTACATTAATTAACATGAATAATTAAATTATATAAACACATACCTTAAAATTTTAAAAGAATCAAAATAAAGCATCATTTAAGGGAACACAAGGGAATTAATAGAGAAAAGGAAAGAAATAAATCATTTATATACAGATAAAATAGAAGAAATATCTAAGATTCAGGGCAACATTGCTAATAGTACTTTCCGCAAAGAGATAATATTCTTTATCTGCATAATGCAGTACAGAAGCCACTGGGCACATGTGCATATTGGTAACTGAAAATTTGGCTACTGCTACTGAAGAAGTGAATTTTTTGTTTATTTAAATTTAATTAATTTAAATTTCATAGCCATATGTGGCTAGTGCTTACATTATTGAAGAGCAAAACCCAGAATCTTGGAGGAGGCAATAAAAAATATTGAAATATATTCAAGCAAAAATTTTAAAAAGGTACCAATACTCAAAATAGGAAATGAGTACTGTGAGACAAAAGCTGTCACAATGCATGCAAGATGTTGCTTTGATATGAAAAAAAGTCTGAATATAGTCTGGATATATAAAAGTGTGCTTGTATTAAATTCATTCACTTCTAAGAACTCTATGAATTAGTTTCTATTATTTTCCCAAAGGGACAAAATGCACAATAATATAACATTTACCAAGGAATGCAAGTTGGTGGCTGAGCTAGGATTTTGCCAATTATTTCTCCAAAGGTCAAGATTTCAATACAATGTCACAATGGACACATCATAAAAAACACAAATCTCTGGGTAGATGGAGACATGTGATGTTCAACTCTGTCCACCTCAGCCTCTTTTGAAGGTAGCTTCTGCAGGCATTTTAGATTCAGCAACTCTGGGGTGCTGAAATATAATGGTGAAGTGTGAAAGAATCATAAAAACATTAAAAATATGAAAATTCTGGTAAAATTTGGTAATAAAACTAATAGTACAATGCAAAGAATGTAAGACATATAGTTCAAGAATTAGAGTTCATCTTCTGGGAACCAGGACCAGAGGAAAACATAGGAAGGTCATGGTTCCATATTCAGGCTTAGTGTTTTTGGGCAAAACTGTCTCATAATGTCTAAGCCAGGGAAGTTTGTCTAGGTGTGCTGACTTCACAAGGTCCTGGCTAAGAAAGAGATTTCATTCTCTTTCATATCTATGTTCCACCTAAGAAAAATTTTCCTTCTATTATTTCCCATTAACAAAGACCCTACTATTTGTCAGGCACTAAACATTTCATAAATATTATCTCATTAATATTTACAACCTTGAGAATGTGGTATTATCACCCCACTTTACTGATGAATCTAACAAGATCCAGAGTAGTTAATTTGTCTCATTTCTAAGAATGAGATAGTGAAAGAGCAAGAATAAGTGGGATTTCATGGGATAATTTATGGGAAAAAAACTTAAGAAATATTTTTAAATGTCTTTAAATAATATCATGCAATAATAGAACTAAGTCGTTATCATTGATGGACATATGATCCATTCTAAACCCCATGTCCAACTGCCATGTTAACTACATTTACTATGACAAATGAATGATTGGCTTCCAATTCTGAACAAGATAGAGTAAAGGAACTGGATTTAATGTCATACTAGAAACAATTCATTCATTCAAAAAATAATAAAACATTATTCAGATATTGTATATCAGACTGCATGTTACAGTGGACTTTGAAAAATTAGAAACATATGAATTAAGTACTATAGTCTCCTAACTTATACCTGGAGGGTGTTTCCAGGCTGCATAGCAGGATGGGTAAAATCAGGAATGTACAATGGACTCTTTGGGATGGTACTGGGAGTTGATGAGGCCAACCCAGCCAGAGTTCTCAGGACAGAGAGCCAGAGAGAGAAGGCAGAGTGCACAGAAAAAGAGTTCTGAAGCGAAGCAGCACCCCTGGAGTCTTCAGCTGTACTGATCAGCACAAACTAGTGAGGTAACTATCTGAAACTCAGGAAAGAATCACTCAAAAAGAGCAGAGGGAACAATCACAGCTTCAGACATAAAAAGGTAAAACAATATCCAGAAGATATACATTCCAAGTACTATTTAAGGAGATACTTCTGGTACCAAAAAATGAATACATCAGATGGAAATATAGATCTCTAAAAAGGAAAGAAGAACATCATGAATGGTAACTATGTGGGTAAATATAAAAGATATTTTTCCTGATTATTAATCTCATTAAAACAAAATTGGGTGCTTTCACTGAGTCAGAGGAGTGAGATTTTCCAGGGTTCCATTACCAATACAAAAGCTTTAGGCAACAGCAAAAATTGGCAGAACCCCATCATTCTGAGAGCACTGGAAAATAAAGAATGGAAGTAACATAGCATGTGCCAAATCGATAAAGCAGGTAAATTTAAAATGGTAGGAAAACCTCCTGACTCTTTTGCTGGTGCTTTCTCCATCTCACCTTGCTTAGTGTGGAGCACTAGGGCAGTGTCTTGTCCCTGGTAACACAGCGGAAAGAATAACACTCATGCACAGACTGGGATGCAGGTATATCTGGAGCAAGTGTTGTGGGAGCAGCTTTGTGATACTCTGCTGTTTTGTGAAAGTCTGAGACAACTTCCAGGTCTCCTTTGGTTTCTTGTGGATTTCCTGGTATGAACTGTTATGGTTATTCTGATAATAAAGTGCCATCATCCTATAAGGAGGCAAAAAGAGCTAACCAAACAAATTACTGCTATTGAAAAAACATTATAAAGTCAGTGAATGACTGCTCTGATGACACCCGCCAATGAAGGTCTCCACCACTCTAATTACCGCCCTCCTCTTGCTCTCATTTCAGAGGTCAGTTTCTTAGAAATAATTACATACAGTCCCTCTCCCCACTTAGTCTTCTCTTCTTCAATCCTCTGTGATTTTGAACTTGCTGATCCCTAGCAAGTTCTACTGAAAGCACTCTCCAAAGGGTATTCCCAGTTAGCTCCAAATTCTTATATGAAATAGCAAATTTCCTTTCTTTGTCATTCTTCATCTTTCCTACCTGATTTTGCAGCATTGTTTATAGATTTGATTATATTCTTCCCTTCTACCATCTTGGCTTGTCCATATTTTCCTGGTTATTTTCCCACCTAATTCTAATTCTTAAATCGCAAGTTCCTCTTCTGTTAACCCCTTATATGTTGATTTTCCGCATGTTTCAGTCTTCTTCCCACTTTACTTCTCATTCAACATATTCTATTCCAGGGACCACATACAAACCTATGGCTTCAAATGAATCAGTAGGCCAGTGACTCAACTTTTCACACCTAGCCCAGATCTCTCTACTGAGTCCCGCATATGAATTTCTGACTGGACACTTATAGGTACCTCAAACTAAAGCTATTGTCCCAAAGATCTGCTCCCTTCTTCCTTTTCAGGATGATTGTCACCACCACCTGTCCAGATTCTCTAAGCAAGAATCTGAAAGGTTTCCCTGATTAATCCCAATCTATCATTCTTCAATACAATTAGTCACAAAGATACCTATATCTTTCTTCCTAATTATGATTTTTCTATTTCACCCTGCCTTTCCATTCCTCTTAGGGGGCCCTTTGGGGACTCTTTCAGGTACATGAATGCAACCTCAGGCTCAGTGCATGAATGTAGTACATGAATGTAGCCTCAGGCTCAGCGAGGTGCTTGTGGAAGAAATTGAGACTCCTGGTTCTGCCAATCTGGGAAAAGTAATAACAACTGCTTGACCATATTTATCTATTTTCTTAATCCACACTCATGTGCAGAGCAGCCAACCTGAGCCTCCATGTGTCCTACAACACACCCTGTTCTCATCCTGGTCACCTCTGCTGCCTCTTCCTTCAAAACCCCCTCCATTCACATTCTCCTCATAAGCACAGCAAACTTCACTTATTCTCTAAGGCTTATCCCTGCATCTAGACTTGCATGTTCTTTCCACTTCCCAGCTGATTCTACCTGACACTTTCATGACTCCAAAGTCTCAACTCAGTGGTCCAGTCCTCAGGGAATCTACCCCAAAGGCCAGGTGGATGCCCCTCCACTGGACTTGCCCCAATCTGTCACATATCCTTGTGCTGCACTTGTTTCTTATTTGTCTGCTTCTTCCATTAAACTGGCTCACTGTTAAGGCAGACCATAGATGTGTTTTGATGGCTGTTTTATCCACAGGAAGCAGCCTAGACCATGGAAGGGAAGACCCTCATTATGAGTTAAAAGAGTGAGTGAACAAACAATTGTAAGTAATACCAAACTATAAGGGCTCTGGGAACCTCAAGGTTAATCAGATCTTCTGGACTCTGTCATGAAGCAGATCACAGTCTTTTGAGACTAGGTCATGAAACATCCCCTCTCTGAGTTGTTAACTCTGTCAAGTCACAATAGTAGGTGAAATGCATCCCTTAAAGTCTTCTGAAACACTCTTAATCCTCAAATGCAGTGGGCAAAGCACTTCTGAGTACCCTGAATACCCCCTGTTCTAAGTATGGGGTGATGTGTTGCCATATGTATGCATAAAGCTGGAAAATGACCATCAAAATTTATATCTTATTACCTGGATCAAGAGGAACAACACTTGAAAACAGACCACAACCAGATGTACGTAGGGAGCTGCAGGGTGGGCTGGAGCTGGTGTGGCAGACCTGGGGCATAGGATTCATTGAAGAAGGGTGGGTTCTGGACAGGAGTGGACAGAGGAGGTAGGTCCAGGCAGAGGAAACAGCATCAGTTAAGACAAAGAATGAGAGTGAACGAGAGAGGAGAAACTTATCTGTTTAGAGTATTTGAGTGCCAGCCAGGATGCAGAGCATCCTAAAGCCAGCTCTTGTCAATTCAGGATGCCAATTATGCACAAGTGGGGCCCTTTATTAGCATTTCTTGAGTTTAGGGTAGATAGCATGAGGGAATGCCCATGTGTCATGCCGGAACTGGAGACAAGAGCTTGGACAAGCATCATGTTTCCTACAGCCTCCACCTGTTTTCATGGTACCCATACATGCTGCCTGTCCCCCTGCTTTGCACAATCCACTCTGATCCTGAGTGGTTCATGGGTTCTTTAGCTGCCTCTAACAGTCTACTCTGTTTGAAGAAACCATAGCCCTTTTGAACCAGCCCTGTTCCCCAATAAAATCATCATGTCTCTACATCCATTTTGCTCCACTACCAGACAACTAACACCACAATCTTTCTGGATCACTTAGGCATGCCATGGGTAAAGATCATCCCCAAGAGAAACCAGAGAACCAGAAAATGGGTGCCACAGACTAGAGGTCAGGCTTTCAGCAAGTGAAGGTAAAACTTAGAAAATATAGAAGACCTTGTGGTTTCATGAATTTTTATATGCAACAACAAAAGAATGATTTGTGAAAGAAAAAATATAACCTGGACTTCCTTAAATATTCAAAAAATGTTCTACAAAAGGCACAATTCAGGAAATGAAAATAGAAGGTACACACTGGAAGGAAATTTATGCAAAACACTTATCTGAAAAAGGATTTGCCTCCAAAACACACAAGGAACATTTAAAACTCAACAATCAGAAAACAAACAACCCAATTCAAAAATCAGCAAAAGATCTCAATAGTCAACTCACCAAAAAAGGCACACAGATGACAAATGAAAGTATTAAAATATTCTCAACATCATAGGTCAGAAGGAAATGCAAATTTAAAAAAGAGAGAGATACCACTACACATGTATTTGAATGACTAAATCCCCAAAGCTGACAACTCCAAATGCTGCTGAGGATGGGGAGCAACAGGAGCTCTCACTGACTGCTGGCTAGAATGCAAAATGTTACAGCCACTTTGAAAGACAGATGGGCAGTTTCTCATAAAGCTAAAGATAGGTTTACCACACTATCTAGCACTTGAGCTACAAAGTACTTACTGAAATCATTTGAAAACATATGTCAACAAAATACTCATACAAGAATTTTATAGAAGTTAATTCATACTTGCCAAATATTGGAAGTAACTGATATGATCTTCAATAGGTGCCTGGATAAACAATCTGTGGTACATTCATACAATGGAGTGTTATTCAAAGATCAAAAGAAATGAGCTATCAAGCCATGAAAAAAACATGGAGAAACATTAAATACATATTGCAGAGTGAAAGACACCAGTCTCGAAAAGTCCAAATTCTGTCTAATTCCTACTATTGGACATTCTGGCAAAGGTAATACTACAGAATCAGTAAAACATTCAGTGTTTGCCAGGGTTTCGGGGAAGGGAGGGAAAGGATGAATTGGTGAAGCACTGGAATTTTTAGATGAATGATCTATTCTGTATGTAACTATATAGTACACATGACCTTACACATTTGTCAAAACCCAAGGAACTATACAACACAAAGAGTAAACTCTAAGGTAACCTATGGACTTTAGTTGATTAAAATGCATTGATTTTGGTTCATTAAGTCCAGAAAATGTTTGCACTAATGCAAGATGTTACTAAAAGGAGAACTGTAGGAAGAGAACATTCTGTACAATTCTGTACAATTATTCCTTAAAACTAAAAGTGCTCTGAACAAAAAGTCTATTGTCATAAACTACATACAGTAAAGGTTTTCTAAGGGCTGGAGTGGGTGTAGGGAATGGAAAATTAATGCTTAATTGGTACAGAGCTTCTGTTTGGGGTGACAGAAAATTTTGGTAGTGGATGATAGTGACAACATTGTGAATATAATTGACACCACTGAATTGTATATTTGAAAGTGCTAATATGGAAAATTTTAGGTAGTACCAGAATAAAAATATTTTAAATAATAGATTTGTTTAACACAAACAGTGAACCCAAATGTTAACTGTGGAGCATAGTTAACCATAAAATTATTATAATTCTGTTTCACAATTTTAACAAATACCATATTAATGTAAATTGTTAACAGGGAAAAATGAGTGTGTGAGAGGGGTATGGGAACTCTGAACTTAAGCATGATTTTTCTCTAAATATAAAACTTTTCTAATAAAAATAATTTAAAAGTAAAATATATTTTAAAAAGCAAAGTAAAATGCACATCAATTAAACAAAGAAAAAAATCTTATGTGCTGATGTCTATTATCTCAAGAATACCATTTGACAAAATCTAATAGCCTTTCATTATTAAAAACAAGCAAACAATCAAACAAAACTAGGAATATATAATATCATACTCAATATCATATGCTTTTGACAAGAACTGTAAACTGGGCCTTTGTTTAATGTTTCAGTAATATTAAAATGTGGGAAATGTGTATCTTAGAATCAAAGAAAGCTGAATTTCCAGATTGAAGAATGTTGTGTAAAGTACTGTTAAACTGGATTTTATCTTTCACTAAAGCAAATAGAATAATTGATGTTTTAGATGTTATTTGATTCATGAAGAATCTGTTTTTCCATTTTGATTCAGTTCACACAACACAAAGACCATTTTCAACAAAAGAGACAATGTCTAACATCAATTAGTCTTCAGAAATTTTATCAGCAAATGAAATGTGATAGGCATCATGAAGTGAATTTTACTATTTTAGAGGCAGTAAGTTACAGTATTCTTTAAATTGCAACAGGAGTATTTTGCTAAATAGTCACGTCAATGTGTGGAGAGGATTGATGAACCATTAGTTGCAAAAAGATAGGTTGATGTACATATGTTCTAGCTCAGAGAAAGATACTCTTGAATCTGTATCATCAACCACAATTCTCCTCCCCCTCTGGGTTCAGTGTTATTTAGTCCCTAGATGATTCTCTAGCTTTCTTTCAATTGACATTTACATTGCTAGACTACCCTTTCCAGGAAATTTCCCATTTATATACCAGTTGCTACTCACTATAATGCATTACCATCAACTCTACCCATTTCCACACTTTTACCCTAAGTTAATTAAAACTTCTACATACATTAAGCATCAGCAGTCCTTCTCAGCCCTACTCTCATCTCCTAATAACCTATACTCTTGTTTTTAACTCCATGCATTTATGCTTTATATTTAGTTCATATAAATGATACCATGAAATATTTGTCCTTTTGTGCCTAGCTTACTTCACTTAGGATAATGTCTTCAAGATTCATCCACGTTATCATATGCGTCCCAAATTCATTTCTTCTTACTGCAGCATAGTATTTGATCATATGTATATAATATATTTTGTTTATCCATTCATTGGTTGATGGGACACCCGGGTCGTTTCTATCTTTTGGCAATTATGAATAATGCCGCTATGAACATCAGTGTGCAGATGTCTGTTCATGTCACAGTTTTCAGTTCTTCTGGATATATTCCTAATACAAGAATTGCTGGATAATATGGACCTATGGACTATGGTTAACAACAATTCTATAACATTGATGCATCTATGCAAAAGATGTACTGTGTTGATAACAGGAAAGTATAGAAAAATAACCAAATATATGCTATACACCATGGTGGGTGGTAACAGTCTGAATATATTATCTCATAATCTGTAACAAATGTTCCACCATGGTATGGTATGTTGGTGAAGGGGTGTTGCATGGGAATTCTCCAATGTGCATGATTGTTTTATAAGTTCAGAACTTCTGTAATAAAACTATATCTTAAAATATAGCAGGGTGGGGTGGGGAGAAAATACCCCAAATGTAAGACATGGACTATAGTTAATAATAAGATTTTGATGAGATTCTTCATAATTTGTAACAAATATTTCACAAACAATGCAATGTGTTTGTGGTGGGGTGATGTGTGGGACCACTGTATGACGGTATGTATGTTTGTTTTCTAAGTTTATAAGTTTTACTATACACTTATTGTTTAGGTATGTTAATGTATGAATGATATACTTCAATAAAATTTAAAACAATAAAGAAGTAAGTGAAGCACAATTAGAAAACAAAAAAGATAAAGGGAAAGGCTGAGAAGTTCTGAAAATTAGAGAATGGAGTTTGCACTTGATCCAGTAAGAAAAGTTTAATTTACTAACTAAAGACTTTTGGGCTAAAAGGACATCCACAGTGAGTAAAAGGTCCACATTGAACAGAACAGGGATGATTGAAGAAGGAAGAAACGTGAAAGTCAAAAGGTCACTTAATTACTTTTGTTAATGTATAGTGGTGATGGTAACACAACATTGTAACTATAACTAACACTTATGAATAATATATCTGAATATAGAGCAAAGGGAAAATTTTGGGTGGTATATATGTTGCTAGAATAAAAATTAAAGGTAAACAAGCTTAAGATTATACAATACAGGGAACCCTAAAGGAAATTATGGAATATAATTAATAGCACAATTAATTTATTCACAGTTGCTAAAAGATGAAAACACCTAAGTGTCTGTCAATTGATGAATGGATAAACAAAATGTGGTATATGCATAAAATGGGATATTATTCACCTGGAAGAAGAAATCAGTTGGGAAAGTACATGACAATGTGGAAGAACATTGAGGATATTAGGTTGAGTGAAATAACTAGACACAAAAGGACAAGTATTTTGCAATATCACTGATATGATCTAAATACAATGAGGAGAGTTATGGAGTTGGACCATAACGTGCCGGTTGGTGGAAGATAGAATGTGGGATGAAAAGGGAAGATGATGCTGAAACGAATGTAGTATGTTTAATCAGATAAAATTTAAATTTGTGGTAATGTTTCGGTTTGATGGCAACACATTATAATGAATGTAACAAACACTGTTGATTTATCTATGTGAATGTGGCTGAAACAAGTAGCCTAGGGAAATTAATGTTAGTTGGAAGACAGCTGGAGGACAATATTGGGAATGTATAACTATTTTGGCAGGAGATGAGGATTGTGGTTAATAATGTAAATTCAGGAATGGACTTCTACACATTGTTAAGAATATGCTGATACAATGGAAAATATGAATAATGTAATTTATGGACTATAGTTAACAACACCATTGTAATGATTCCATAGTAAAAGCAAAGTTGGCACTATATTAATGCTAAAGATAAAAAAAAATATGGAACTTGGTTTTGTGAGATAGTAATATGATTAAACATTGTTTACATTAATAAGGTGTGACTATGTCATTTAACTCATCTGTGTACATCTGTGTATCTTTCTGAATCTTAAAGGAACAATTAAGTGAGTAGTTGGAATTAGATGAGATGAAAGTGCCCGGAAAGAACTTTTGCTGATGAATGTTTCCATATGTTGGAAACTGTATTTTTCTGTTATTTTATTTTTTTGAATTAGAAATAGTTATTAAAAATAACACAATTATAATATTTTCTCACCGATTGTAACAAAGGTACCATACTAATGCAAAATGTTAAATGGGGGTGGGTAAATGGGAATATTTTCTGCATGATCTTTCTGAAAATTGATAATCTCTCCAATAAAAAAATGTTTAAAGAAAAAGATCTCTTGTTACATACCTGGGGACAATGAAGTGGTAGTAAGAACTGAAAAAAGGACAAAATCTACAGAATTCAAGCAAATGCCTACATTCAAGGTGGGGGTAAGGTGAAGGATGACAATGAGTTTCTAATCCTAGGTGAAACTTTAAGATAAGTCCCCAAAGGGCAGCTGGTTTCCCAAGAAGAGAATAAATTGCATTTTAGACACATTAATCAGACCTAAAGAAGGGACACTCGTGTAACGCTACCAAAGGAAAAGAGTACATGGTGGAGTCAAACAAATTGATGAAAAGCTAATGCCTAAGATACTGATTTGGTGGTAACTGCATAAAAAGCAAATAAATGTGGGTAAGAAAGAGATCTCAAAAAGGAAAAAGATTGGAGGGGGGAAAAAGTAAAAGTAAAAAGACTTAACCACTAATATCAAACTGAGAATATAAAGGAAGTATAAAGGTGGGAGAAATAAAGTCCCAAACGGATCTGAACCATGGGGCTACAGAAATCAAGGAAAAGCAAAATTAAGGAAGTATATATGTCATAGCAATTGAAGGGGCTTTTATGAATTTGAAAGTCTGTGAATTACTATTTGGGGAAACAATATGGCAGAGTATCAAGAAACACTAGATTTTGAATCAGTGTTTTGACTCTTCTTAATCCATTAGAACTACAGAATATTTTCACACACACACACACACACAAAAAGACATAAATGTATGAACAAACTTCCAAGTGCATGAAGAAAGATTTATTGGCTCATATCAAGGCTCAATATTGCAGCCTAAGGATACCTATGTATTCTATCACAAATTTTCCAATAGTAAAATTCCAAGTATTATTAACTCACTCTGAGCATCCAAAAACCAACCACAAAAATCCCATTGCTTAGAAGGGAGAAGAGAATTGTGGTCCTTCAAATATAACACAAGTACGCCACAATGAAAAATATCATTAACTCAGAATTAAAAGCATTCGGCACAGATATATAATTTATCTTTGATTAATAAGCACATTCTTCCAAGACAGTACAGGTAAAAACTATCAACAAGACATTTCTAGAATTACAGAAAGGGAAAACACCCTGAATCTAGACTAATTCCTCCACAAACTGTGCAAATGAAAAAACTGTGGCCCTAATCATAAAATCAATTCAAATATTAATTGTACTTTTGAGAAATTGTTCAGTTAAATCTAAGGTCTTTTAAGTGTTCTATTACATATATTCTTTATATATTTATTCACAATTCCTATTTATTCAAACTAATCTCAAAGGAAGCTCTAGCGAAATGTATTTTGTTGGACTGGTTTGAATTTAGATAAAGGAAGTACTATATTTGAAAGTTGCAACCTATTATAATATGTATTTCAAATTTTGTATTAATTCTGAAGGATTCTACTGCCAATAAGCCTCAAAAGACAGATTTCATTATATTATACAAACAATTAGATTGCCAGAATAACTAATTTTCTAAAAAGCTAGACTATAAAATATAAATTCCACATGGGAAGATTCCATTCAATAAGACAATTTTGGAGAATGGTGTAAGATTAAAAATTTAGTAAGCAACAACCTTGAAAGAAAGGATAGGTTATGTAATCCTTAAGATTTCTTTGTCACATTACAAAGAATTCAAAATTAAATTTTAAAAAACACATGCTAAAATCCACATTGGAAACAATAGTTTATCTTAACAGTAGGAGGAATTTGATTACTATAAAATCTTGAAACAAAATCAGCAATACTATTACTAGTAAATCTCTACCATTAAAAAAATCAGTATCAGTATTTAAATAATAATCCTTCTTGCAAAAATCCTTGCAACTGTATTTTGGAGTTTAAAATTTGTTGGATTATATAAAGTTAAATATTCCAGTTTTTTATGGTAATATAGTGCATATCATAGAGATATCTGCAGGGTATGCAGCAGTGCTGTAAAATTAAACACATTAATAGCTCTTTTACAAAACATAAAAATATCCAATTCACATTAGATTTTACTAATAAATGAGTCAGTAAGGTTTGCTTCTAAATAATCATTTTAAAAAGTAGTTGCTACAGCAATATGGATTTCAGAATTACAGATAAGGAATAGTGGACCTATTTTAATGTATATGATGAATTATGTCTTAATTTTTAAAAAAAACTTTGGGATACAAAGGCACATTAAAGCAGAACATGTAACCCTTCTCAAAAATAAAAAATGAAGTTATTCAAAAATCAGTTGTTTGTTATGCATGAAGTAATAAACAATTAAAGACTGTCAAGAAAACAACACGATTTTATATGTTTCTTTTAAAAAGTTAAGAAAGAAATATTACCACGTGCCTAGGGACAACTTTGCACAGCCATGTGATTATACGAAATACTACTGATTGTACATTCTGGATGAATTGTATGCTTTATTAATATATATCAATAAAATTGATTTGTTAAAAAAAAATGAGTCAGTAAGGTTTTGCTTCCAAATAATCATGAAAAAACATAGTTGCTACAACTATAATGATTTCAGAATTACAGATAAGGAATAATGGACCCGTTTTAATGTATACTTTATATACAATAAATTATGTCTTTTTTTTAGACTTTGGGATACAATTGGACACATTAAAATAGAACATGTAACCCTTCTTGAAAATCATCAATGAAGTTATTCAAAACTCAATTACTTATTATCAACAAAGATTGTCAAGAAAACTACACTGCTGTAAGTGTTTCTTTAAAAAAAACACGGAATGAAATATTTCCACTTGCCTCAGGACGACTTTGGTTCCAAGGGAAAACCAGGATCCCGGGCTCCTAAGGCCACCCTTGCTGAGGAGCAGGGACCATGAAGGGGGCCATGGCAGTCCCAGGGGTGAACATGGACTCCAGGTATCACCTACAGTCTGCCATGGAGAGAAAAGTTCTCGGTCCCCCATGGTCTGACACTTTCCTGAACTCCAGGACTCACAGCCTGAGGCTGCAGTGCCACAAAAACAAACAAACACACACACAGCAACAACAACAAAAAAACAGACTGACAGAAATGTCCACACAGCCTTCAGAGTTCCAAGGCACTGCAGGCACTGAGGTCTCAACTCCCCAGCTGGTACTACTCCATGTTCCACCCACAAGCTGCCTCAGCACAGCAGTGTGACTCCTTCCTCCACTGCAGGAGGGGGGAGAGACCCCTAGGAGGGGGTCAGGGGAACCACCACAGATGGGAAATAGTACCTGACAGGGTGGCGGCTTCAGCACATCACTCTGGATGGAAGAGCTCCCTAATGGGCTTTTGCCAATCTCCTAAAGATCCACAAGCTATCTTTACACCAGTGTAAGTACCTTTAGTACTAGTACATACCCCGAAGTGAGTGGTCAGACACTAAAAACAGCTCCAAATTCAGTTATTAGAAAATACCATGAAAAGAAAAGAATCTTAGCCCATCAGATCAAAAAGTAAATTATGTTTATGTCCCTTGCAATCACAATAGGACTTGATCACTCATACACACACACAGATCACCAACGTGGAACAATTACTTCCACTTTGATCCCTAATTAAAAACCTCATTATAGATGTCGGTGAGCAGTTCTACTTCAGGTGTATTTTACAGTATTTCTGAAAAACAGTTATTTAAAATCCCAGTTGTGGTTTTTCAGTGGCCTTAATGGATTATAATCAATTTCAAAAACTCTGGCCACAAAAAATTTATTTTAAATTTCACTTTCTTATAGATTTTCCTAAAACTGTACTCGTAAATGATGTTGGGAAGCGGATGTGGCTCAAGCAGTTGGGCACCCACCTTACCACATGGGAGGTCCCATGTTAGGGTCTCGGTACCATCTAAAGAATACAAGCTGATGCTACGGACTGGCATGGTAAGCTGATGCAACAAGGTGATGCAACAAAGAAACACAATGAGGAAACACACTGAGGGATACAAGTAGGGAGGTGAGGTGGTTCAAGTGATTAGGCACTTCCATCCCACATGGGAGTCCCTGGGTATGGTTCCCCGTGCTTCCTATAAAAAAAAAAAAAAAAGATGAGCATAAAATGAACATACACAGAGAGCAGAGAGGGAACAAAAATGAGGGGAAGAATAAATAAAATAAATCTTTTTAAAAAGTTACCTTTTTAAGGTTTACAGCAGTAATGTGAATGTTTAAAATCATCCTAAAGCATTGATATGTGCTTTCTCTAGAACACCTTAGCTGAGTTGTTTGTAGTGGAAAAGCATGGTTACTAAAATGGTAGAAATGAAAATTACACGGAAGGCTGATTTTAAGCATCATGATCTAATTTGGTTAATCTAAACAGCAAATGTAGAATTACAATAGGTACATAAAGGAAAACCAATGTCTAGGGATGCCTATTAGTGAGTTCAGAAAAATTTGATTTTACTTTGGCAATTTTATTTTCAAGTTCATTCTTTCAGTACATACTATGCATACTTTGCAAATCATCTTGAGAATTACAGACTAAGATTTCTAAAACCTCATTTTGGATTAAGGAGCCAGTAAAATAATCTGAAGAAAAGAGCCCAACTCATGGAAAGAGAGAAAACAGTCAGAATACCCACTGTCAGCTAGCAAATCATAAAGGATTTCCATTGCATCCTGGGGAAGGACACAATTGTTAAAATGGTAACTGCCAGCTTCTATTTCTCAGTGACAGTTCAGGAGCACATGAGAAATACAAATAAACTAAAATTTTAAAAAGGAGTAAAGAAATGCAAATATAACACTGTTATTATATAAATCCCCTTCACTAATACATTTGACTATAGGTTGTTGGGTTGCCTTACATAGAACTGTCAGCTCATATTAATCTTATAGGCAAAAAGCTCCAAATGGACTCCTAGGACCCCTGACTAACTTCAACGTGAATTTACTATTTTTTTTTTCTTTAAGGAGTTGTTGGAAATTGAACCCATGATCTCTTAGAATCCAGCACCTCATACATGGGAAGCATGCACTCAACCACTTGAGCTACATCTGCTCTCCAGTATTTGTTACTTTTAAATGCAACTTGAGAAACAAGAAAATCCACCAAATCATTCAAAACATTTCATGCACAGTAATAAAATTTTTCAGATAACCATATATTCCCATATTTTAAATCAACATCTTATATTTGTAGAACACTATTCCAAAATCATTTTCCTTGAGTCTGTTGACTAAAGTCAAGACCTAGTGTTCACTAGAGAAAAAAACATTGTGAATACTTGGTTTTGGAGAAACTTGAAGTGCATTTTTAAAATGTAGAATAAAAAAGTCTTAAAGGCTATTTTGTTCAGTGTTTTTTGTTTGTTTGTTTTGTTTTTGCTTTGTTGTAGGGTGTATTTATAATATGTTACTTTTCCAAGCAAAGCATAACTTTATAAATAACATGAATTAAAAGACATTATAAGCCTGAAAATATTAGTTTAAACAATGAGTTTTCTTACATTCTTTGCTTTCATAAAGTTCTTCAGGAAATGCCAGTTTTAATCAATGTAAAGAAAAGAGAAAAGGAGAAGAGTGATAGCATCTTTTACTATATAGGAAAAGAGAATAACTGAGAAGTACTTAAAATGACTAAATTCATTTAGAGAAGCTGAAACATTAGAAATATAGACTAGATCTTCTATACTTTCAATCCCCAAATGAAATATGTCCACACACTCACCAATTCCAGTAACCTCATACATCAAATATCTTAATCTATGTAAAAGATACACCAGGAGATTATTATTTGGATTTTAAAAATCCACAAAAATCATTCATAGAGACTATTTGATTTATTTTAAAACTGATTGAAAAAGGGAGTATACTCTCTGTACTGGTGAGGGCATGATAATCCATTTAGTTATCAATGGTTAGTAGTAATTCATGAAATTTAGTTTCAATAAATAGAGTATTAGTTAAAAATTCTTTACTTTCCAACTTGGGGTAATTGTGGGAAGAGCCAATTATCTACCTTCTCTCATGATACCAGTATTGTATGTCACTATATATATCTACTTGATACTTCACAGATAAAACCCAAACAGATTATTAAAAAGTTTGGTACAGTCTCCTGTAATAATATTAGCCACCATTTATGGAATGGTTCCTATAGGTTAGAAACAATGAGAAGTACTTCACACATGTAATCTCAGTTTATTCTATAGAAGAGGAAAATGTGATTTAGAGAAATGTGGTGACTTTCCTAAGGATGCACAGGTATTACATTAAGGAACTGGAATTAAAACCAGGTTTTGTGATTCAAAGCTCCTTGTTTTGTTTTGTTTTGGGAAGATTTATTTATTTTTAGAGGTATGCCCCAGGTACATCCATCCCCACAAAATGCCCCATCACTGACACCTCCCACCAGTGATCCTCCCCTTCCACAGCTGTGACACTTCTGTATCCAAAACATCTCCAAAGGGAAGCAGATGTGGCTTGAGCGATTGGGCTCCCATATACCATATAAGGTCCAGGGTTCCACTCCCAGGGCCTTCTGTTGAAAAGCAAGCTGTCCCGTGTGGTGAGCTGTCCCATGCAGGGGTGCTGGCCCGCACAGGAGTGCTGGCCCACTCAGAAAGCTGGCACAGCAAGATGATGCAACAAAAAGAGACACAGAAGAGAGATACAGCAGACCAGGGAGCACAAGAGATTGTGCAGCCTCTCTCCACTGTGGAAGGTCCCAGGATCAGTTCCCTGTGCTGCCTAAAGAGAAGACAAGCAGACACAGAAGAACACACAGAGAGCAGACAGTGAGTGCAAAAACAACAAGGGGGAGATAAATAAATAAATAAATAAATAACAATTTAAGGGGAAAAAAAAAATCTCCAAAAATGAAGCCAACAAAATGACCAAATAAAAGTACTAAGGAAATGAAATAATAATAGTTTAAAAAATAAATAAAATTTCAAAAAATTTTAGACATTGTGTCTTTCATCACTGTAAGATCTGTTATCTTGTATGTACAGTGAAAATTTCTTCCACATATTCCCCAGGTGTCCTATTTTTTCCATTTTATCTTCAAAGTAGCTCTAGGTTACAGAAAAGTTACATAGAAAATATAGAGGATTACCATATAGCCCATGCCCTCACCGTTTTGCACTCTCCTCTATCAATAACCTTCTATGTGCAGGTGTACATTTGTTACAATTGATGTACAAATATTGAAGCATTGCTACTAATCATGATCAATGGTTTACATTTTGGTTTACATTTTGGACCGTACACTTTTATAGGTTTTGATGAAATTTAAAATGGCCTGTAACTGTTTTTGCAAGATCATGCAGAACAATTCTAATGCCCTAAAAATGTCCTATGTTCCATCTATTATATCCTTCCATCCTCCTCCCACTCCCCTCGGTGCCTATGGAAACCACTAATTTTCAATTTTTGAAGAATAAGATTCATAGTTACTTGCAATAATATTGAGGGCTTCACATATTAGTCTGTTTTCTTTTATTGGGTACTGCCTATGTTCTCGAGGGATTCTTGTTCCTTTAATTGAGAACATAGGACTCCCCAGGATGGGAGTTTAATATTTTCTTGTTTATTGTGTGGGTCTCCACCCACTGAGGTAATGCATTATGACATGATGAATACTTAGATATTCCATAGAAGCATGTCGCAGGTGTGCCCTGTCCCATATTTCCTCTCACACGTGATGTCCTACACCAGTAAACCTCCCCCACCATATTTGCCAAAAGAATATTTCCAACATTATAGGTTTAATTACAGAACTGCAAATTCCCAGAGTTCATTTGATCGCTCCCTTGACCATCCCCCAGTTCCATGGATAGTCCAACCCAATGCCCCAACCTACTCCCCCTCACAGACCAGCATCGCTGAACCTAATCATATCACTACACCATTGTCACACTCATCCACCGCCCAACCACACCCTTTCATCTTATCATACATTTTGCCCTTATGGGCATTGGCTCACCACCCACTACTCCCTTTCTGTCTCCTGTAAACCCATCTTCTAGACTCTAGCTCTGTGATTCTGCTCAATTTGCTTAAGTCATATCAGTGAGGTCATGTAATATTTGTCCTTCATTGCCTGGCTTACTTCACTCAACATAAGGGCTTCAAGATTCAGCCATGTTATCTTGTGTGTTAATACTGCATTCCTTCTTACTGCTGAATAATATTTCATTGTATGTATATATAAAATTTATTCTTCGTTAGATGTTTAAAGCACACAGTACTCTATTAGTGATATGGCATGCTGAGAATGCATGGATTCTTTTACCATGTTTATAAAACAATTTTTATTATTATTTTCTACCCTTTTAGAATAAGCATTAAAAATAATGTGGTGCTTATGTACTTGTACCTAAAACAAAATTACAGTTGGAAGAAAAAAAAGATTTAAATACAATTATGAAAATATCAAAATCATTTTAGCAGTATTACTTCCAAAGAAGATGAAGAGACTCATGAATAGTCATACTGGCAACTTAAAAGTGGAATTAAGCAAAGGACAATGCTTTTGGTTTTTAAATATGCTACTTCTATGTGTAAACAAACATTTTATTTAGGGTCATTGTCCTCGGCTTTGAAAAAAACAAAGCTTCGTACCTCTGTACATGTGGCTGGATTTAAATAACCTCTTTTTTATATCAATTTTGAAAGTAGTATAATTACTCTTTATATCTTGAGAAAAATATCTATATGCTATAGAAATTTAAATATGCTTAATTTTACTATAATAACACTTCTAAAGTATGTCGTACATATTATATCAAGGGCTGTGTTTGATATTTTCAGTTCTTTTTCAGTCTCCCAGCACATCTTGGCCCTTACAGTGGGCAAAGAATACAATGAAAGCATGCTAATTGGTGGTGGGTGTGGGTGAGGAAGACTAATTCTTATATGACATTTTGCCTTAAGAATAAAAAAAGTGCTTTAGCACTGAAGGATGACATTTTTAACGAAGATAGTTGTGGTGATTTTAGAAATGTGACATGAAATAGAAGAGTTTCTGGTTTCTGGCCTTTAAGAAGTGCCTAGTAGGTAGTTAACAGCAGGGATCACAGAGGAGTGCAGGGAGCTGGAGGAAAGGCTCAGTCCCTGAGATTTTCTTTTCCTTTTCATCTGAGTGCATAGTATTAAGATGCCTGGAAAGGGGCCTCTTCCCCCTCACTTACACGCACTTTGCATTTCTTGCTGTGACTACAGCAACTACATACACTACAGACAACCTCAAAATCTGTTTATATTAGTGTAAATGGAAAAACTATAGACAATTTTCTAGTTTTCTCTGCAGGCATTTTTAGGAATATGTCTATAGTTTGTTCTACTTTGTATATAAATGAGTAAGCAGTAAATGACAAATTTGGAGTCATCTCTCTGAGTTGTCCTGTTGTATCCTGGCAACAATCACTTTTTCAAGGCTAGTTAGAGAAAAGATTTCTTTGCATGACTTCACTCTGACCCCTCATGTTGTCTAAATATATCTAGAACTTCTTCCCTAGCTTCAGGTTGGCTTTCCCATAGCTCAGCTATCCCTAGCTCCCCTGAATCTTCATTCACAATCAATGAAGATATGTTGTCTCAGTCCTGGTGCTATTCTTCACTTTGAATATACCCACCATTTCCCAAACCACTAGTTTCTAAGTAGGTTATCTAGTTCTTGCTACCTTCTAACTACCGGCTTGGATCATTGATTTGAGACCTTTTTTACTTTGAGAGCAATGTCAGAGTTGTGGAGTCCATCGAGATACTGGTTTGCTGTGTG